>JASCZW010018092.1:0-16050 GCA_034211315.2 Aedes japonicus
GCGTTTTATTTAGAGTACACATTTCGTCTTTTTTTGGTCTTCCTCTTGGCCCTTCAGAATTCTGGGGGCAGGTGATCATGTTGTAGGCAAATTATTGTGAAAATTATTTGGACACATCCCGATACATTCCCGAATCCCGATACAGGTATACCTTGATAGTACGTACATCGACTTTCTCACTTCAAATCGCAATTGCATAAAAACCAAAGATTGATCTGAAAACCATCACAACCGAAAGAAAGAGTGGAAGGTTGACCTTTCTTTTGGTTGTTTTAGATTTCAGATACAATCAGTAGTTTTTATGCAATTGCGATTTGAAGTGAGAAAGTTGATGTACGTACTATCGAGGTATACCTGTAGTTTAATGAAATCTATGCTAATCCGATTCATGAAATAAATAAATTTGGTATTTTTAGACTACTTTAAACTTACTATTTGAATTGTATATAGTAAACATGCGGTATTTGCTCGTGTGTACGATCAATTTTGTGAATTATGTTAGCAATTCATGTACCTCGAGTAACTCACGGTGCTCATCGTCTTCCATTGTCATTTGCTTTTTAACTTTTCGATTGCTTAAACCCTGGATCAAAGGAGGGCCTGTAAAGGCCGTTACCTTGGCCATTGACCAGTATGTTTCAATCGGACGGAGCTGTGGACAATTTGGTGGATTACAAATTCTTTGGAAACGTAAATAACGTTATTTTGCTAATACCAAGTGATTGTATCTTTAGCGTAATGAGAGCTGGACAAATCTGGCTAGAACAAGGATTGAGTCGCATGTTTTCTCAGGAAAGGTAAGAGCCGCTCTTCAGTCATTCTTGCCAGTAAATCTCAGCGTTCACGGTACCTGTGGTTACGAAAATCTGCGATTCTAGCCCAAAGGAACAGAGTGCTTGCCATATCGAACAGTAGAATTGGAATTTTCCAAATATTTGTGCAAGATAGATTTCCTGCGTGCTAGTTCAGATAGCGCAATATTGGTTATGTACATAACAAGTTTCGTTCTTTTTTGTAGTGATTTGACTAAGAACCAGGATAAATAATTTGTCTGGATTATGGTGAAAACGGCCTTTAATATAAAATTGAAAATGTTAACTCTTATGTAGTTATGTGCGATGCTGAAGCAACTGAGGCGGAACAGCTTCTAAATAAATTCAATTCTATTTTATTCAATTTTTATTTATGAGGCAATTGCTGCATGGGATAGATGCTGGAGATAGTTCCTTTGAATATCAGGATAAAGTTAAGTATTCCATAGCCACTTCAGAAAACCCAAAAAACGAATGCAAATGATCCTTCCATTTATTACGTTTTTCAGAGCCTACTTTTGAACTTCTCTGTCAATTACTTCGACACTTCTCTTCAACAACATACATCTTGCAGTAGTCCCATCCTATCTCTTAACGTCTTCAATCGTAGATATTGTAGCGGCTTCGTCAGAATGTCAGCTAGCATGAACTCCGTGGGACAACACTGTAGACCGATTTGCTGCTGCCCTTGAATATTGTTGACGTAGAAGTATTTGGCTACGGTGTGCTTTTTCAAGTTTTCCATTTTCCATCTAGTTAACTAGTTTAGTTGTTGACATGCCTCGGTTTAGGCCACGAACTCAACTTCCATGGAAGACAACGCTACACATGCTCGTTTGCGGGATGTCCAACTTGTGACGCCAGGAGACGTATCAGGAAATCGATATTGGACTATCTATCGCGATGGTTGCCAGCCTAGTCGACATCTGCGTACATCTCCAGGCTGCTGTGAGTCTAAGCAGCAAATTATGATCAGAAATCGACTTTAAGTACCTTAAAACTCTCTTAGCCGACCCAATTGCGTTGGGCAGCTTGATTTTTGAGTCAGTATGGAAACGCTCTCTGCTATGTCGACACACGCAGCCCGGATCCAAAAGAACTTTCGCCGGTTTGGCGCTCTCTAGACCGAATCGTTCCGCAAGATCGTGATGTATTGTGCTTTGTTCAGCAAGAATCCGTTACCATCACATTCCTAAGAATTACCATTAGTTCCATAGAATTCAGTTAAGGCTGTTACCGCCCAAACACAATGATTACGGAAACGGAACGGAAAACGGCAATTTTGACAGGTACTGCAAATGAGTACGATATGTCCAATTAGAATCGGCTTGGATCTAGCCTGTTTTATTTCCGACAAGCAGTCATACACAGATCGGGCTTTGCCGTTTTCCGTTGCCGTTTTCCGTTGCCGTTATCATTGTGTTTGGGCCATTACGTTGGAATGTTGCCGCAGCGCCTCAAGCCCAGCTTCGGAAAAACTGCTTCGATGTTCTGATTCCATATACGAGCGCTTGAGCCGGTATATACTAGGTAACCTTCTGGTTGCCCCATGTAGATGGTTTCTCCCGGAAACCAAGCCACGTTCATTCGTTGTAGGCTGTCGTAATTGATGTGGCCAAGCCTCTTGGGCCACAAAGCTGCACTCTTGTTCGATGCACATGCTTGCTCTTTTGACGGTTGTCGTAGATCCAGTTTTAACAGATCACGTTTTCTGCTCCCAGTTGCGATCAGGCCACCATTCGAACTCACGGCTTTCACTCCTTGCTTGGTGAACGTTACAGTGCATTCACGTTGTACAATTTGATTCACAAAGAGGAAATTCGTCGACAACTCCGGAAGTATCTGCACTTCATCCACAGTGATCACAGGATCATTCGGGCAGCATTCTGGCTTCAACTTCATACTTTCCTCAGTTGGAAGGACCTACTGAAATCTCCTGATGCTCCGGAATTAAAGTCGAGCACTCTCTCGCGATGTGTCCAAACTTATGACAGCGCCTATGCTTCAGACCCTTGTCTAAAGACGGTTTTGGTGGATTCAGAGAGCATTCTGCTTGACTGGTTACATTTCGTTTTTGACATTTGGATGTCACTCTTATTTCATGCAGCAGTTTTGTCTTGATCTGCCGCTCCGGAGTATTTAATAACCATGATCATCGGCTGATATTCTTCTAGTAAACCGGCCCGCAAATGTGTTCCTATACAGTCGCCGGTGATTTCGAAACCAATGCCACGAAGTGCAGTTGCTATGACACCATTAACATACTCCTCCATTGAGTCGCGGGTTGCCAGGGGCGATGTTATAAGTTCTCGTAACAGGCCGACTTTCCGCGTCAGTTCAGAGTCTAACAACGCTGTTTCTAATTTTGATCATGCTTCCCGGGCAAATATAGCGTGCAGGTAATTGACTGGATCGAGCAAACGGATGATT
The DNA here is from genome assembly GCA_034211315.2 of Aedes japonicus. Taxonomy (NCBI): domain Eukaryota; kingdom Metazoa; phylum Arthropoda; class Insecta; order Diptera; family Culicidae; genus Aedes; species Aedes japonicus. Next base: position 3,243 of record JASCZW010018092.1, read on the forward strand.
TTCGCGCGTGCTCTTGATAGCCTACTCCAGGGGCGCTTTCTCCCCACAGCACCAATGAAATTCAATGAAACCTTATCAATTAACGTTTAGTTTGATGCAGGTTCTTTATTTTTCAATGGGATTACTGTGTAAACATATCTGGCAGCACTTGAGCGACCCCCATATCATAGCAATCATAAATTTATTAGAGGTCATCTTTCTCTGAGCTGGCAGGTCCTATCCCAGGTTTTCACTACTTTGCCGAATAAGTAGTACGATTAACCGGAATTATCCTGAGCCTACACACTTAGTTTTTTCCGCCGAGAATCCAACAGCCGATCATTTCGGCATTTCAATTTACTGCGGTTCAGTAAATAAATTACCGAGATTCGGCTTACAAATTGAAATTTTACCGATACTCAGCTAACAAACAAACATTGAACAGGGATATCAGCTAAATTAACTGCCGAGTTGATCGGCTGTTGGACATTTTGCCGAGGTAAATTGAGTGTGTTTAACCATTCGTTTAGGACATACACGACCGACTGCCTCTCACTTCGCGTTTTGCGGAACATAAATCTCAAATACTATTTAAACTTCATGCATGATATTTTCAGTAAATGCTTGCGTTTTTGGAGCATCCTGTAGTTAGCCATTTGAACCCTTTTTGTTTCGATATAGCTGTTTGTTTTTGTTTCAAATATATGAAGTGCAAATTATTTTAACCTAGTAATTATGTTGAGAAAGGCCTCGATCGTATATATCCTTCCCAGGTTTGGGAATTGTAATGATCAATCCTTCTTTCCACATGTCCTGATTCAGGTCGTATTACCAGATTTCGTTCCGATGTGTTGACCGATTGTTTTGCCAACACCACGGCGCAGAGCTCAGTTGAGCTCCGAAAAGCCTATTGTTGTTTTTGAAGCTACCACTTGGTCGGTCTTTGGTATGTCAGTACTGTACTCAATCAATGTCTACACGAAGGAATTCATCACTATGATAGAATGCTACACCTTGGCAAATCGATCAGCAAAGGCCTCAGTGTGTCACAGTTCGGTCGTGTATCCCGTATCCAGCTTGATGACGCTCTCTACATGGCGTTTCTTGTGGATTCCGGTATATTTGACTAAGTGGCTCTCTATGCAACTTTGATAACCCTTATTGTATTGACCCGGGAAAGTTGATAAGGATCATGAGATGCCTTTCGAAGTAGCGCTGTCAGATGTTTACCCCAAGTAACCAACCAAGTTTCAGAGCTCATACCGTTTCTAGCTCCAGGTTTTGGAATGTGACGATGGGTGGCCCTACTCCAATCTGATGGACTGAGTATCGCGCCGTCTCAAGGCATCTGACTTCCTTGTTTCGGCACAGTAGGCAGGTTTTCAATTTGCTATATTCAGGTAGTTTCGGTCAGACCTTTAATCACAACACTATGGCGAAAAGAATAGTTCATTTTGGACGATGAATACACTGATAGGCAAAATAAAGAGCCCACCTCATCATTTTTTCAATTTCTCTCATTTACTTGGTTCAAATTAAAGTAAACACACTGTATTTTTTTTATTATCTTATTTTTTATATATTTTTTAAGTTTCAATTATGGATTACTGAAAAAAAAAGAGTTTTACTTAAAGAAAAATAAATCAATTTGGGGTGAAAAAAAAACAGACAAAATAAAGTGCCCACTTCATTTAGGCTACAGAAAACATAAATTAAAAAAAAATAAAAGCATTTCAATAATTGATGTGTCCTCCTTTGGCCTTCAGGACCTCCTGCAGGCGCTTCGACATGCTCTCGACCAGGTTCTTTAGGTGCTGTAGATCTAGCTCTTCCCAGGCGCGCTCCAGGGCTTCAAAATAGTTATTTTTATTGGTAACACCAGTTTTGTCAACCCTGGCATCGAGAATCTCCCACAAATTCTCGATGGGATTGAGGTCCAGGCTTTGTGGAGGCCATTCCAGCGGTTTGATCCGACAAGACCGGAAGAAAAACTTGGTCTTCTTGGCAGTATGCTTCGGGTCGTTGTCCTGCTGGAATACAAACTTCTCTTCAAGGCCCGTCTGGATCAGCGAAACCTCCAGATTTTCTCGCAGGATGTTGATGTAAGAATCTGCCGTCATTATCCCGTCGATTCACAATGCTTCCCACTCCACCCCACGAAAAACACCCCCAGACCATCACATTTCCTCCTCCATGCTTCATCGTGCCTTGGATGTGGCGCTCCTGAAGCTCCTCTCCCGATCTGCACCAAAGACGAACCCGCCGCTTTCGGTTAAATAGCTCGAATTTTGATTCGTCCGTCCAGAGAACCGTTTTCCAGAACTCTAGGGGCTTATCAGCATGCTCCTTGGCAAACTTAAGCCGTTACTGTACTTCTTACCGACAGCCCGGTGCGATTCACCGTTTTGCACATCACGAACGACCAATTTTCGGATACACAAGGGAATTGCTTTCGAAAGCACTGCGTTCTCCATTTTTTTTCAATTGAATCAAATGCGATCACGTATACAAATACCAGGTTGAGTCGTTTGCTTCAAAACATGTCAAAATATCAAAACATTAACAATCGAGGGGTCTTCCAATGGAAACTTATCGAAAACATATCGATTTTTGAAGTGGGCACTTTATTTTGTCACTGTTTTTTTTCAACACAAATTGATTTTATTTTCTTTAAGTAAACCTCCTTTTTTTCAGTATTCCATAAGTGAAACTTAAAAATAATATAAAAAATAAAATAAGAAAAAAAACTACACTGTGTTTACTTTAATTTGAACCAAGTAAATGAGAGAAATTGAAAAAAACGAAGAGGTGGGCACTTTATTTTGCCTATCAGTGTACATAGCTGTTTCATGATATATTCGGATGCTGTTCTCGATAATCTTTCAATTTGTTTTAATGTTCACTCTGATTTCGTACCAGGTCTACTGTCTTGCTAAAAATGATAATAGATGCATTTTAATGAACTAACGCTGACATTAAAATAAAAGAGACAATGTTCATCGATTTGTCATGCGATTATATTGCACCTGGTGGTGAGTCCACCTGTGAATCGTCAATAAATATAAGTAGGCTATGTACAGAAAAAAAATTGACAGCTCTATATATCAGTTTGTTTACGGCAACCATGGCAAAAGCAGTGAAACAAATACGTTCGATGGTTTGTAATTACCGCTGGCTTCACCCAATTTGTGTCGGCTACAGCGGAGCGACAAGACGCTCCGGAAAAAACGGTAAGAGCATCGATCGCAAGCCCGGAAGGTATCAAACTGATGTCTTTTCAATGGAGTGAACGCTATAAAATGCAAGATCATAAGTTTCAATAGAAGCCGTTCGCATATAACTTTCCACTACTTGCTACATTCAGAAGTACTTGAACGAGTCAACTCTATTAAAGACTTAGGAGTAACGATGGATAGTAAGCTGAATTTAAACGAACATATTTCCATAACTTCCGCTAAAGCTTTTGCCGTCCTTAGTTATATACGTCGAAACTGTGCCGTTTTCCGCGATATTTACGCGCTGAATGTCCTGTACTCTTCTTTGGTGCGCAGTATCTTTGAATACGGAGTTCAAGTATGGGCTCCCTATCATGCTGTACACGCTGACAGGCTAGAAAGAGTTCAACGTTGCTTCATAAGACTTGTCCTGCGCAACCTGCTGTGGAATGACCCTCTCCGACTGCCTCCATATGAACACCGATGTCAACTTAGAGCCGGAGGAGCGGAGGATTTACTTGCAGAGATTGTTTGCATTCGATGTATTGAGTAACCGCTTGGAGTGCACAAATCTTATGCAACAAATAAACTTTTATGTTCCTGCTCGCAATTCCCGACAACGACAGCTTCTGTTGCTTAGTCGAGTTATTAGTACGAGACACTGAAGAAGTCTGCACATTGTAGACGAAATACGCGTATCTGTCGAAGATAAGCAAAGGTAGTTGGAATTAAATGGAGATTACTAATTTTTCTTCTAAATTATAGTTACAAGTATTCCACTAAACAGCTCAAACCCTCTAGGATTCAGCTTCTGTTGGTTCCAAGGCACCGAACAGTCTTCGGTGAAAATCATCCACTGCATAGATGCCTCCGAAGATTCATTTTGATTACAATGTGACGAGAAATAAGTTTAAGACTCTTGTTAGATAGAATAGGTTATTTATTCAGTCTGTACACCTTAGCTTAAGATGTTGACAAATAATTAAAAAAAATAAAATAATTACTGGCAGGGGACCGCCTATTTCATGTGCAGCCTTCAGGAAGAAGGTGAGCAGCAACGTGAAGTACATCTCATAAACGAAGTTCTCCGAGAAGGTCCTGTTATGGCTGATAATCAGTGAAATGAGGATGTCAAAGCTGTTTTTTTCTTCGAAACGGGTTCAACGGGGAGGTTTACAGTACGAAGTGCATTAAGAAACTCCACCCGAAAGACGATGTTCTGTTCTGGCCGGATCGGATCTCTGCACATTACGCGAAGCGGTCACTGGAGAGGATGGAGCGTTTGAGGACACAGTCGTCGTCTCCAAGAACGCCAACCTCCCCAAACATGCTTTTATGTAGACATGAGGTAGAAGTATAACATTTATGCATTTTATCCATTTTTGTGATTGCTAGGTGAAGTCGTTAATCTACTAAATATATAATTATTTTTACGTAGACTACATCTTTGTTGACACGATTGGACCTCCTTTAGCTCAGTCAGTAGAGGCGCAGCTACAAAATAATACCATGCTGGAGGTGACTGGATTCCATTCCCGGTCTGGTCTAGGAATATTTCGTTAAGCAAAATTTCTCACCTTGGACATATGTTATGATCGTACTTGCCAAACAATCATACTAATGCAAAAGTGGTACCTGGAAAGCTCTCATTTAATAACTATGGAAGTGCATTTAGAGCACTAAGTTGAGAGCAAGCAATAAACGAATGCAATAATCTTGAAATGCTATGAAAGAAGAAGACGTCTTTGTATTCTTTATGAGAGATAAGTAGTCAGTCATTCCTCTTTAGATCTCGACTTTTTTTGTATCAATCAATTGAAAATATTTCTAGCAATTTGCTGTATTTTTTAAATATGTTAAATTCTTAATTTTCTTAAGAATTTTTAAAAACTGATGATTCCAAGCACTTGTCATAAGTGTTCCTACACTGAACATTTATTTTCGTAAAGTAGCTTTCACGCGTTTCGTAAACATGGATTTTGTACATAGAACAAATGTCTCGTATATTGTATGAAACATTCATAATGCTTTTTATCTGATGAAATGCTAACATTACACCTTTTTGTAAAATGCACGAAATGAACTTCGTGATGACCAGCCAATCGCTGCTTCTCTTTTATACCTCACTCATGCACGAAGGTGTTTCTGCTGGTATGGGCGGAAATAATGTATCTATCCTAAAATAAAAATCAAAGCTCTGTCGTGAGCTATAACTTCATGCTCATTAATCAAGATTGTTCTCACGAGTCAGCGTGGCCTAGTGAGATCGACCACGGATTTAGAATCGGAACTTTCCAAATATTCAGGTTCGAACCCTATGTCTGAAACAATGAAAAAAAGGCTGGAAAATTCCACGTGCTTGCACTACATTTTGAGTCGATAAAGTAGATCTGTCAGTCCTTCATGCAACCACCAGAGAGACGTTCTTTTAATTTGTGACAAAATATTCGTAGCTCTTTGCATTGTATTCCGTACAATGTACGAATGTTCTTTTCTGTAGTCAACAAAAGCTTCGTGCTTTTGACAGTTGCGGTGCAATTAATTACGAATGTATCTTCATAAAAAAAAACAAATCAGTTTCGTTGCTGAAAACAACGAATGGATTAGTGAGTATTACTTTCGATGTTGTAATATAAACTAAAATTAACTTTCAGTGTAACACAGACTTTACAATCATGCAAAAATCGGTTTTGGGCTGAATTTGGCTAGATAGGATAAATTAGATCCTGACTCCTATCAATATAAACATAAACTATCTCATTAGAATAAACTTTTTGAGTTTTATCAAAGTGTGAACCCAATGACCAACATGTTTAATTGTAATAGTATTTATTCTTCGATGTCAAAAAAAAAAGAAACATAAATACGTTATGTCGTCTATGATAGAAAGAGTTAATATTATATAGTTTTATTTAAGTACGAGTGTATTTTTCTTGAATTTAGCAAGAACTTATCACAAATGTAATTTGTAGTTCTTAGAAGTTTATTGAGAAAAACATTTGTAGTTTTAGTTTTAGAACATGGTTTTTGAAATTATACGGTTGCATACATTAATCACATTGCATGGCTTTAATAATATATCAAGGGTATAAACATGACAAAATTAGCTCTAAATTTGCCTTAGAACCATATATGTAACCAAAATATCCAGCCATGATCCATATTAAAGACACTTATCAAGTACACTTTGACAAAAGATGGTAACTCAGTGACTCGTAAAATTTTTGTAAACGGGTATATTTGTTCCTAAATTTTAAGTGATAAACATAGCAACTGACGTGGCGTTTCGGATTAACAAAGCAACAACATCTTTCTTTATATAAAAAAACAAATACATTGTTTTAAACTGTCCAAGACAAAACTTAACAGATTAGGTGTTAATTGGTAAAATGTATGTACACATTGATCGCTTGCTCAAAATTTGCTCCCTCGCCTCGCATTTGTTAATCATATACTATTTATCTAGGTTGTTCAGCCCGTTCGTAGTTAACCTTGTGAAACTGTCCGAAAGAGTTTCGGCTTCCTGCTGAATTCGTTGCTGTTCCTGTCTTATGTCTGACGTGGAAATATTGGCCATCAGGGATTTCAGCTCCGCTGAATCCATGCACAGTAGGCTACTGAGATTGAGCTCGTTCGTATTTCCAGTTTGCTGAAAAATCGCAGTAGGCTGAACGCCACTGGGACCCGGCAGCCCAATGGACGCTTCCTGGAGGTTTACGAGATTACTCAAATTGAACTGCTGAGCGTTGTTCACGACAGAGGGCGCTTGGAATTGGTGCGGGGACGGTTGCTGGGTTGGCTGAATGGGCAACTGCTGATACATCGGTTGTTGCCCGTTCGTTGGGGACGGAGTGGTAAAGTTATACGGATGCTGGTAATGTGGATTGTTGATCAGAAAGTCATTGTTCAAATTAGTTTGATAACCACCCGGTGTTGGAGTTATGCTAGTGCCGGTAGCGTCGTATGGAGAGGTCGGTCCCACTGGTGTAGTACCGGCATATCGTGGAGATCGGTCTATCGGTGACGGTGATTCATTCTTAGGACGATACGTGCCTGGGAAATTGGGAAACTGATGAGTTGGTGATTCTGAAAGCACAATAGAAATAGACGCGTTAGTGTATTATATTCAATCAAAATATTAAGCTCACCTCTGGGCTCAGTTTTGATAGGATCTCCTGGCACATTTAAACCCGGCAATTGACCATAGTAGACATGGGCTGTGGGATGGAAGATAAACAGTTTAATGTTGAGGGTTTTAATTTTTGTTACTGCTTATGCAATCAAACCGATTGTTAGGGAAAACAAGCATGCAAAAACAAAATGGTTAAGGTAAGTGAATGCTGCGTTATGAGAATAACCAATTGGTGGGATGAATCCAGGATCGGTGAGTGATGAATGAAGCTAAAACAAACCGAAACCCAAGAAGAAAAAACAGAAATCATGCTGTAAAACCAACAGGAAAGCTCACGTAACGTAGAGTGAATAAGGACACTAGGACTTACATTTGTTACAATATGCAATTGACCTTCACCGAGAAATGAACTAAACAAACCTAGAACGTAATAATGGCTATAAACTGACAGATAGAAACCCTGTAGATCACGTATGTTATCAAATGTATAGTTTATTTCACTTTCAATTGCACCATTAGTTGCCTTTCGTGACAAAAAAAAATCAGATCTTAAATATATTAGGACCATAAATAGATGCTAGTACTGCTAACAATTGTTTATATTTTATAGTAGATTTCACGGTTTTTCCTATGATCAACATACAAATTTAATAAGTAATAGTAATCTTAGCGTTATAATTCTGTCAAGTATAAAACTTTCTCCGTGCGCTTAAAAGAACTCTCCGAGTAAAAAAAAAACCATCGCTTCCCTCCACTTCTTGTAGAACAAAAGTCTTCGATGATTGCTTGGCTTCCGGTTGTTTTAGTGAGTACAAATTTCAAATTTTAACAATTTCCAAATGTTGACTGAGTTCAGTTTCAGGTTTGACTAGTTATGGTAATCGTTATGATTTTGACTAGCATTTCTTATTTATGAACATGTTTACAGCATATTAACTATCCAATTAACAATTCGTTTTTTTCTGTTTGTTTGTTTGTTTATCGACCTTTTTGTCGCCATCAAATGCTAACGGTTTCCAAATAATACCAATTATCCTAGTTTCTGACCCTGCCTTATCTATCTACAACGTTTGCTTTGGCCAATGCTCGTTGAGGACGGAGCAACAAATTCCCGAACAAACAAGCTCCCAACACCTGCATGTTTTTTTTTTTAAATGTTTTCCAATGATTCCAACCAACACCAATGTTATTGAGTAGTTTTCGGCCCATGGCCACGCAAAATGAGAGCAAATTTCAAAGCGCATTTCGCGCGACAAAGTAGGCGCCTCGACGACGCTTATGTTAACTAAAGAGAGACGACCAACCACCCGTAGTACAGTTAGGTGTGATTGTGAGGATTGTGAGTGTACGTATGAGTGGTGAATAGATGTTTTTTTAAAAAAATAATATGATGATGAGTTGATGTTTAAATGCGCAGAATTTGAGCGGAATAGATGAGCGAGTGAGTAAGAGAGAGAGAGAGAGAGAAGAATGAGAGAGATCACGGAAGAGACTGGAGGACACTTACGGGTTGCTTCTGGCATGTGTTCTGGGGTGTCCCAGGTATTAAGCTTTTGCCGTTTGCGTTTCTGTTGCGGATTGGCTACAAACACATAGAAATAAGTACAAGTTGTCAATAAATGTTGTTGAGTTGTGCTGTTAACGTTTAAAATCTAGGGATGATATGGACAAAAACTAGGTGGGAAATGTTTGAATGCTTAGACATCTGCGCTGTAAGCTGTACTGTTAGGGCGAAAGTGTGAGAGAGGACCGGGTTCAACAGGGGCGTAGTAGGCGGAAGTTTCATCGAATTCGCTAAGTGCCGCATTGGGCGCTATAGAGGTGTAAAGAGCAAAGTGTTCAGCCTCGGTTAGATCTACACTGGGATCCAATTTGATGCCGTAGTCTCCTTCGACGAGATTTTTTATACTTCGAGCATCGGCAATGGCTACGAGTTCCATGTTACCGTCCTGGATCGGTACGTCTAGCTGGAGAGCACTAACCGCCTTTCGATCCAAGGGTGGAAGAGAAGCCGTACTGGCACGTTCGTATGAATCGTTTCCAGGTAGGGACAGATGCGTACCACTGCCAGTACGGGAAATGAGATTACTCGTGGGACCATCGCCCTTCAGAGGGATGTAGATAACATCTGGATTGGACTCCGTTGTCGGGCGTTTGCAGGAAACGCTACTCACGCTACGGGCGACCGGTTTACCAGCCTTCCGCTTTTCGCCAACGGAAGTCTTGCTACGCACTGAGTCACGAGTGGAATCGTTTGACTCAAAATTGGCCAAGCTTGGTTCTTTCGAAGCCCCCGAGGTGCTCTTCTGCGTCAGAGTGGTTGTACTAGCGGAAAGATCGGATTTACTCTTCTTACGAGAGAACAATTTTGAGAAGAAGCCAGGCTTCTTACTCTTGGGTAACGTGCCGTAGTCATTCTTAGTAGGCGAGGCAGGAGGAGTAGGAGGAAGCTTTTTATTGGGAGGACTGTCGGGAGATTTCATAATGATAATCTGATCGGACTGGGGTCGTGGAGTAAGACTACGCATAGAACCCTTGCGAATGATACTGTGCAGAATGGCTTCATCACCGGTGTCAACGTTGGCATTTTCCTTGTTCTGAATACTAGGCTTAGCACGTTTTGGAGGAAGGGGAGGAAGTTTTTCATCTTCTTTGCTTTCGCGCTTCAATGAGCTCACTTCAATCAAGGGTGGACAGATAAGCATGGGTTCAACGACATCGTAGACACCAGGCTCAAGATCCAGCTGGAAATGAGGCCGCGGTGGAACGGGGGGACCTAACGAAAGTGAAACTGGATTCTTGAAGGCACGTTGCAGACTAGTGTATGTAGCTGCATCATCAAAGACGTCGTCGATATCCATCTTATCCCCATTTCCAACCAAACCGGTTGGAACGGTCTTCTCAAAATTATTCAACTCATTCTCAATTATCATATTCTCGCGACGAAGTTGATGGTCAGTGTAGATCTCGTCTAGTTCCGCCACTTGTTCCAGCAGTTCGTTCAGAGTTTTGTCTTCATCCTCTTTCGGAACCTGCTGTTCGACGGATTCATTCGAGAACAATTGATTGTCGTCGGTGGAAACTACGCTATTATTATTAACGTCGTCGAATTCGTTTCGCTCGATCCATTCGGTCGTTTTCTGATCGCTGGGTAATTGTTCCGTTACGATCGGTTTGTTCTCGGCTAACGGAGTATCCAACACAATGACCTCATCCGATTCCTGGATCGGTGGTGTCTTTTTCTCTACCTGGACCGCACTCTCCAGAAGGATCTTCTTGAAGACCTCATTTTCCGGAGAATCATTCTTGAGAACGTCACGCTGTAGTGACCAGAATCTACGCCTACCTGAGTCTAGCGGCACCAGCTCGAATGGCAGCGGCTCGCTGGTTGCACCGTCCGATGGCCTCTTCAGCTGAATGTTCACCTGCAAATAATGGCTCATTACTGAACTGAACGATCCGGTTGTTTCGAAAGTGACTTACCATAATGGATTGTTCAACCTCCAGCGTTCGATACCGCGGCGTTCGGAAGCAGATGGCCACCTGTTTGTGCACGTTGGTATGCTGAAACTCGCCGTAGTCCTCCCACACGATGTTACCGTGCTGCTCCTCGTAGAACCGCACGGCGATGTCCTCTTTGGCGACCTTCTCACACAGTAGGATAATCTCTCTGCCGCCGGCTATCGGGGCGGTCACGTCACTTAACTTACAGATCACCAGGTCGGACATCGCTTTCTTATCGTAGATCACATCGGACACAACGGGCTGCAGCGGTTCCAGTGAACCGGCCGCGTTGTTGACCCTCCAGGAACACCTGGAAACAGAGGCGGATGGCATTGAGATCGATGGTGGCAGGCTGCCTGGCGTGACCGTATCCAGCTGCGGGGGTGGAGAGAAGAGGAAGAATTGGAGTTAGAAGTCTATGCTGCAGTAGGTTTCGCATGAAGTGAACTACCCTTGCTCAATTTATTGGTCATTTATTTATTGATCAGTTTACCATTAGGACTTCAGACGTGAAATTTACAAGAACCGTTCGCTCCACTGGCGCATTCATTAGTTAGCTATTTGAGCGTTGTTTATTTTGTTTTGGTTGTGATTTTTAGTCTGAAAAACGTGAAGTGATAATAGTTCATAAGGAGAAAGGCCTCCCTCCCGTTTCATCTGAACAAGTGATCACCGACAATTCTCGGAGATCTGATTAAGTAAACAATCAGAGCGAAAGTAAGATTCAAACGTTAATTTCCTGGAACCCTTAGCACTTTCACGCAAACTAAGAGCATCCGTATTGGGCGCAACTATCTGGGCGACTAAAATACTAGCGCATCGAGTTGTCATTTTAGTTTAGTCACTCAATCTCACACCGGTCGCTACTATATTTTTTTACAGTGTTCTGTATCGGTTGCTGCTAAACTAGTGCTCCATCATCAGTTTAACAGATTCGGTGATCGTCATAAACATAGTCAATGGCGATGGCTCTTTCTTCGTGATTTCTTTTGGAGAGACGTTCGGTTGGCATGAAAAGAATCCATTGGTTACAGTAATCTCTCTGGCAACCAATGAGGTTTGGAACAAAAATATGAATGTCCTTTCCTATAAGTTTCACCAAATTACCCCAGAGGTTTCCGGAGGAGCCATTGTGGTAAATTATTATTTTCAAGAAAGAGCTATCGCACAACGTGGTTTGGTGCAAAAACACAAATGTCCTCTCCTACAGGTTCCCCCAAGGCACCTCAGAGGTGGCCAGAGCGGCCATTGTGGCTAATGGTTCTCTTTCATGCCAACTAGAAATCTATCCAGGAGAAATCATGAAAAAGGCATCGCACGACCCTATTGATAAAATTCTTATTATTAAACCAAATTGACTTAAAGTTGATGAAGCAATAATTTTCTTAAAATCACATTCAAAATTTACCACTAATCCTGATTGCGTAAACAAAATTAAACATCAAACCAATTGGAGATTTTTGACAATTGGCAGTCGAATAGCAACCTTTTCTCGCGCCACTATCGCGTTGCTAAATTTGAGCGCCTGATGCTTTCCGATAGACGCGCCACAATTTTGCTAGCGCTTTTAGTTGCGCCCGATACGGTTGAAGTGATGGCGAGGGCGATCAAATATAGTTTTGTCGCGCACCGCTACGGATGCTCTAAGACCACCAACACAAAGAATAACAAAGAAATTACAAAATCAGATACGTCGTTTTGAATAAGTAGAACTTATTCAAAACAACTTATATGATTTTGTGAACAAAGAGGGCAACCAAGATTCAAACGACAATTTCTCAAAACCCTCAGCACCTCCATGGAAACTAGCATCATCATCATTTTAGGGAATTGTTATTTGTTGTGGTGGTGGACCTAGTTAGCATGATAGTGCTAGGGGTTTCATGAATTTAGCGTTTGAATCTTACATCCCCGCTTTGTTTACAGAATCAGATACGTCCTATTGAATAAGTTGTCCAGAATTGTAGAATGAAGGGTG
>JASCZW010018093.1:0-16042 GCA_034211315.2 Aedes japonicus
CCGGTCAGTGTTACTCGGATTAATCATTTAACATATTTGGTAAGTTCTGCGCGAATGTGTTTTTCATAATTAAATTTCCTAGCTGAAAATAGATTTAAATTGCACAAATTTACTATGCTTCAGACTATCGACAAACCACGGGATTTTTGTTGAAAAATCCCTGCTGATTTGGAGTAGTATCGCGTTGCCCTTCTGGGCAGGGATGCCAGATATTTTTTTCAAATGTCTGTGATAAAAATTTGAAATGTCTGGGAATGTCTATAAAAGTCTGTGAATTTATTTTAGAAAATTATATTTCTTTCAACGAAAAGATGTAATAATAGAGCGAGTTAAGTGATTTTCGCTATTTGTGTGATTATGTAAATATGTCTGCATCTGTTTCTTGGATTACATACAACCTACTATTGTTTCATATTTTTAAAGTGACACTAGCTTGAAGCATCTGCATATATGACACAATTTTCTATAGTTTGTTTTCCTGGAAAGCTCTTTCCAGTATTGCATTTTAAAATCAAAATTTAGTTTTTATTTGATAAATTCAACAGACTTTTTTTTATTTAAAAATAACTATTGATTTACATTTAAAAATAATTATTGATTTACAATGAATAACAGAGTCAACTTTCTGTAACATAAATTATAATGTTGAATTCAAAGTTTTTATTTATATTTCATCATTAAAAAAACTACAATGACACTGAAACGGATTTTTTTTGTAGATTAAGTCGAAGGACTGTCATTTTTTATTTATACATTTCTATTTTATTTGTATGAAAGCCCCCCTCTCAAAGAAGGGAGAGGTCTCTTACCATCATGAGAACCTTCTCCACCCTAGTATTTAAGTTTATTTTTATATGTATAGATTCGGTTCATTTTATATAGATATATAGATTCTCTGAACTTTGAAAACATTCTCGAAAACTTTGTGGATATATTGTTAAACTTCTTGAATTTTTTATGCTTCCCAGCTAAACTTCAGGGAAATTTTCTTTCTGATCAAATCTTCCAAACGAGGTAAGATGGAAAGTTAGGAATTGTAATTTCTGCTTGAGTGTGTGCCCTCATAGTATGATGTGAACGGTTGGACAGATTGTGTGTACCATATTTTAATATGGTATCATCATCACTCAGGATCATCAATATGATTATGGTCATATGAATGATTTTTGTATTGACTGCTTCTTCGATTAGTCAGTGATTATCTCTTAAATTTCAGGGAAACTCTCTCTTGATTTTCTGCAAGGCTCTTTGCTAAAATTCTGGGAAGTTTCCTGCTGAACTTCAGGCGAAATTCCTCATGAACTTTTCGGCAGTCACCATTGGTGGAGCTAGACAATCCGTCTTGCGGGGACGAGTCCGTGAGGGAATTGTCTGAAGGATTATTTTTTTCGTTTATAGGAATATTGTAAACGAGCGACGAAAGTAGCGTAATTTTTTGGGAAAGGTTATTTTAATTGATGAATCAGAACAGGTTTAATCCAATAATTAGGTCTATTCTGCGCCTCGGTGAGGCGAGATGCCTTAAGAGAATCGAGTGGTGGGAATATATACCTCGTATTATTCCCTGTGGATCAGATGGAGAATGCACTCACACGAGGTGACTATAGTCGCCTTTCTCGATTCTGTTGAGGCGGAACAACTGATCCGAATAGAATAGCGGAGAATAGAGCTTTATCTATACGGAGTCAAGTTTTAACTGAAAAATCTTAAAACTACAAAGAACAACATTGAACCAATGAAGATTTTAAATTTATATCAATACTTGGATAGGTTTAGATTACGCGGTTTAAATATCTCCAGAAAGGCCTTGTGGACAAATTACGTAACGCAAAAAGACGGGATATTGGACCCCCTCTCCTCCCCATGTAACAATAGGCAACACGTGACCAGACTCCCCTCCCCTAAAATCTACGTAACGCTCACATGCACCCCTCCCTATTTCTCAATCATGATAAAATCTTCACAAAATCTGTTATTGTTGTTGTTTTTATGTTTAATTATTCATTTGGGTAACTTGAAATTAGTAAAGATTGCTAAACCTCAGTCAATTAATTTCATTTAAGTAACTTAAAGCTATTATAAAGATTACGAAAACATTGCCCTTGTTGTTCCGTATTTATTCAGGCATTGACGTTTTAAAACTGTTAAATATTAGTTCAACAAGTTTATTTCCAACGTCTTTCAATTATTATAATGTATCACCAAAAAAGAGTTCAAAGTTTTATTCACATATCACTCACATTTAGTTAAAAGATTGCATCAGTGTCTTCATGCAATGCGCAATATTAAGCCATTGAAATGTTTATAATTCTAATTATTATAATTTTTTTTAAATATGTTAATCAGAGTTTTCCTTTTGATTCAGTAACTATGAATAAGGGCTGTGTAACGACTTATTCACTGACGGCAAAAACATAGAACAAAAGGGGCAGTAACAAGCGTTCGATGTAAGCTACACGCAGAGGAATATTGGCTGATTGAACGCACGATTAGAATCAACATTCTTGGAGTATAAAATCAAACCACACATTGTTTTAGTATAATACAATGATATATCATCACAAACGAAATTTCTTATCGAATCCAATATTGTTAATCAGATTGATTTGCTACTTGCTACTTTGCTTGGTACACAGGAAATTTTATCTATTATCAATTGGTTATTAACTTTTGATTTATTTTTCAAATTGTTTATTTTGTTACGTAACGATTTTACAAACCCCCCATCCCCCATATGACACAATAAGTAACGGTTACTCAACCCCCCTCCCCCCCTTCATGCGTTACGTAATTTGTGCACAAAGCTAAATTGTGTTGGTTGATAATGATTCCTTCACAACTCCGTACCAAATACTTAAATTAGCCAGATTTGAAAATCGGTTCTGCGGCATGGTACTTCGCAGTCGTGTTTTTATGCGTCTCATGGCGAAAAGTTAAGAAGCAAAATAAAGCGTTTTGATATGCAGCTATTAGCTTAAAGTTGCTCCATGCAGAATAATCTAAAAATATCTGGGGCATTGTGTCCCTAATAAACCGTGGTCAGGGGTTTCCATTTTTTTTAAATAACTATCAAAATTAACAATCAAAAATGGAAAAACCTAGAACCTGTTCCATAGTCGTGGAAGTAGTGTTTAGTAGAAAAAATTCAAATATCTGAAGTATTAGGATATACCTGCCTATCTCTTTATGTTTCATATTGACTTTGTTCATTCGTCAGATTGTGGAATTCTGTATATCAATTGTTACATAAAATAAAAATGCAATCGCTTCTTAACTTGCATTTACTTCTCTAATTGGACTAACTTACTACTGAATAAAAACAGCAATTTCAAAATTCGGTTTTCCAATCTCCACTATGTGCATATTTTTCAACCATTCAGTGAATTCGATTCAAGTTCATCAAATAATTTTTTGAATGTTCTGTGCAAATCATAAACTAAGGTTGTTTTAAAGTAGAATTATATGAAACACAACGAAAATTGATAAGTTATATCGAGCTAAATCTCTAAGAGAGTTCAAAAAATTTGAAGGAGAATTCGATGATCCTTTTATCAAAAACCTACTGAGAACTTCACGGCAATTCGAGCGAAACATCCATGGCTAATTTGAGGTTAAACTTAAGATTTTGATTGACATTGACAGTATTCTAGGGTATCGAAATACCATGGAAATTTTTCTAAAGTTTTTGAAGGTATGGCAAAAGAATGTAAACAACTACAGTATAGGCGAAAATATCAAATGCACCGTTTTGAATTTTTAAATTTTCAAGTACAGTCATCAAAATGGCATCAGATTCGCCTTGGAACAAGTTTGGCAAAAATGTAGCTTTTAAATTCTTTGAAATTGAAAAGTTCTACAAGAATGAATTCTTCGGCAAAATAGTTCGTTCTTATAAAATAAACTATTTTGTAAAAGAAAATAATTTTTTTTTCAATTTTCTGAGATTGTGAATCGGATGCAATGTTGAAAGTCTTCTGTTGTTGTTCTAGTGTTGAAAGTGTTGAAGGACAGTTTATAAATTCAACACAGTTTGAAATTCAGGTTATTTCTATTGTCTAGCTTAAGTCAAAATTTCAGCTCCTTTGATTGCTGACATAGAAAATGTCAAATATGAAGATTTTTTATGAAAAACTGTAGATGTATTTAATATTTTCGCCACCACTGTATACTAGGAACTATTCCAGCAAAAAATAGAACCTTTTGATTGAAAATCAAATCCTTTAAAGAAATCTTAAAAATAAATGTAAGACAACTGTTATAATAAAAGCGAAGTGAATTTTGATAAAATTTTACATACAGGCCCATTATGTAGTCTATATCGACAACTAGTGGTACTGAAGTCATCCTTAACAAATGTTATGATTTCAGGAATTTACCTGATTATATGTTTACCTTACTTCTAAAACTACATTTCCGAAAATATTATCGTTAATGAATAAACTTCTATCTCCATATTTTGCTTATGAACATTCGTTAGCTTCAAAACTTTTAATCAATCTGGGAATTTAGGCTCTACTAATTTGTTTGTACAAGAGAAAATGATATTGTGAATTCTAAAATGCGTCTTCAAATAAAACTCATTATTGTAATACCTTCTTGAATAATAAAATTAAAATACTTACATAGAAAAGTGTTTAAAATCTTATGTTTCAACTTAACAGGCTCTACATTTTACTGTCGCTTTTATTTTAGATGAGTCTAGAGGTTTTAATATTAATAGAATTGAATTATTAGAATTCAGAATTATTTAGAGCTAAGGCGTAGGGCTTTTGTTAAGCAGTATTTCGAAGCAAACGCAACATTAAAAAAAACATAATTAGTAGTGTATTTATTCAATGATGGGGTTTCCGTCAAAACATGCTGTTAAGAGGATCAGCATACGACACCTTACCGGGTTATTAAGTAAACAACGAAAAGATAAAACACTGCTGGTAAAAATGAGAAGTTGTGGTTTTCAGACCTCTAATAATCCATCACATTTGGTCTTTAGGGAGTGTAAAAACAGAGATTTCACATCGCTAGAACCATTATGTGCCTTTGGCGGTATTTGAGCACGATCAAGATCATACATTTTTGCCAATCAATGTGGTGGATCCATGACCTACCCCGCATGGGGATGTGTGGCAAAAGTGTGTGCGTTTGCCTCGAAATACTGCTTAACAAAAACCCTACGTTCAATTTCAAACTACTTCTATTCAATTTCATAACCTACCTACCGCCTTACGTCTTTGGTTCTAGCAAAAATTGCTGTTCACTACTGGGATCCCATGATGTTGGGAAGATATTTCCAATTTCAAAACATTTTAACAGACGCAAACTCTCAAGCGAAGTGGATGTAATGTTGATATATCGGAATTCTCATGGATCTAATTGTCGTTAACTATGGTTTTCTTGATAAATGTACCAACTTTTCATCCTATAAGGTACAGTGGGGTAAGTGAAAAGTGTGGGGAAGAGGGTATGTGCACTTTACTCCTTCAGAAATAGTTACTCGTTCAATCTATTTCTAAAGGGAGCAAAGTACAAAAACAACTTACACTGGAAAAAAAACCCTACAATTCCGTAGAGATTATGAATAGTGTTTCATTTCAAATTAGAAATATATTAGGAAAAAATCTTGGGGGGGAGGCCTACAGAATTCTGGAGGGGGCCTGGCTCCCTAGGCACCCCCAGTAGTTACGCCAATGGCAGTAATTTGTTTATTTTCTTCAAAATTCACGATGGCGAACCCAACCTACTCTTCCAAAAACATTTGGTAAAGTTTTTCCCTGAACATAGCTACTTTCCAAACTTCTGATAAGTCCCATCCTGAACTACGAGGAAAGTTCTGCAAAACTTGAGAAAGTACTCTCCAGGAATTTCTTGCAAAATCTTCTTAGTTGTTAAAGTTTCTTCCCTGAACTTCTGAGAAGTTCTTTTCTGATTTGCCGAAATAATCTCTTCTGAATCCGCGGGAGCATTCTCCCAAACTTCGGGGAAATCTGCACCCCGAATTTCTGAGAAATTCCTGCTATGACTACTAGAAAGTTCCCCTATGCTTCCAAAGTTTTCTTCCCTGATTTTATCAAAATTATCTACCATAACTTCTAGGATTTCGTGAAATTCGAGAAGTTCTCATTCTGAAATGCTGGAATGTTCGACTCGGAACTTTAGGGAAGCTCTCTAGCACTTCTGGGTAGTTAGAACTAAATTTTTGGTCTCTTCGGAACTTCTCAGAAGTCCTCTTGTCAATATCTGAGGAGTTCTTTACCGATTTTTTTTTTAAATTCGTTCTTGATCCTGCCGGCAGTGCCCTACCTGGTAAGTTTCTTCCTGAAATTCGGGGAAATTTTTTCCTGAGCTTATTCTTCTTAAACTTCTGATTGGTTCCATCCGGAATTGCAAGGAATATTTTATTCTATATTTTTAAGAAAATTCCCTTAAATTTGTTCTTGAAGTTTCTTCCTGGACTTCTGAAAAGTCCTCTTCTGAACTTTTGGGAAGTTTTTTCCAGAACTGTGGGGAGAACTATTGGGAAATTCGTGCTAAAATTAGAAGGAAGCACCCCCAATCCTCCTGGAAAGTTTCATTCTTTTCTCTCTTAAGAATTTTGAGAAATCCTTATTCTTAGATGAAGAATATTCTCCTCTGAGCTTTGGAAAAGCTGCCAAACAACTAACCTTTCGAGAAGTTTTTTCCGGAACTTCTGGGAAGTTATTTCCTGAACTTGCGAGAAGTCCTTTCCTCAACTTCTATAACGCATCGTCCTGAGGATTTTTTCCTGATTTTTGAGAAATAATAGGTAATACCCTTCCTGGTTAGATCCGTCTGAAATTTGGGGAAGTTTTTTCTGAACTTCTGGGATGTTCAATCTTGAATTTCTGGAAAAAATCAAAACCACTGAAAAATTACAAACTTCAGAGAATTCCTCTCCCCTACATTTCTTTCTGAGGCTCTGATAAGCTTCTCCTGATTCTTGGAAAAGTTCTGTCTTAAGTTCTGGTATGTATGATCTTGAACTTCGGTAGTAAATGGAGAAGTTTCTACCTGACCATAGGAGAAGTTTTTTCGAGGAAGTCTCTGAATTTCTCAAATATGATTTGTATTATTGTGAACCTTGATTTTCGTTGTGACTTAATGGCAAAGGACCAATATTACCAACGCTTTGACAGTAATGACTGCATGGGTTTGAACACGCGTGGGATTGAACACTACCATAAGTATGGACTCCATGTTACCCTCGGAATGGGCCTATACGATACTTTTCCGGGGCCCTTTGTGTCTCCAAGTGGCCCACCGCTTTCGTTTTTTCAAGGATTTCTACTTTAAATGATACCTACGATATTTTAAAATATTTCAACAAAGATTCTTACCGTCTCTACAATACTGTTCAGATCCTCGTACGTTTTAAATCCAAACTTCCGAGAATACCTTTATTGGAAATTTAAAAAAATATTTCAAATGTCTGTAAGAGTCTGCAACATAAATAAAATGTCTGCTAAATGTCTGCATCGTTAAAAAGTCTGCAATGAAAAGTCTGCAAATTTACAGACATGTCTGTAAATATGGCGTCCCTGCTTCTGGGCAAAATGACTCACAATACACACTAATTTAACAGACTTTTGACGTGATCGTTTGTTATCGGGGTTGGAAATGGTTCCAACCCAGTGCGTAACTGAACTACAAGTCGTTGAGAACTTTTAACATAGGTAGGTGCCAAACACGTACAAGCGAACTGACGTTTGTCAAAGCACAGATGGATCAAGTGCTGATACCCGATCCTGTTTGAATTTGCTTTTGTGTTGCGGAGCTGGTAAAAAAACCACCAAGCTTCAACTGTGAAAAAAGAACATTTTGTTCGAGAGCCTCTGTTAATTCCCAGTGGAAACAGAAGATCCCTCAACCCGTATGGGCGAGTCAACCCCTTCGCTGATTAAGCTGACGGTGCTGAAGCCACAGGATCAAGGAGCCATAACGCCACGAAATATGGGCGCCCTGCACGAATTTCGCTCATTTTTCATTCCGCCGACAGGACGTGGAAGGAGTTGGCATTTTGCGGAATAGGTAAATAAAGCTTCAGGCCAGCCCGAATGCTGCTAGATGGTAGAGAACAACGGCGCGATTGGAGGAAATCGTAATTAACACACATGCGTCTCGAATCCGTTTCAGCCGGCAAACAGTCCGGAGAGGTGGTTTTCAATTTTCCCCTGGTGGGCTGCAATCTTTCACTCTTTCGTAGGCCCGCGTGGGTTGGAAGAAAAATAGAACGGTTAACCATTGTATACAGCTGCTCGGTGTGTAATAGGAAAAGGGCGCGGTAATGACTACGAACGTCAGAAGACGTGACTGCACATCATACATCAAACAGAATGAGCGACTTGACAGGCACCCTCCAAGCGTCGCACTGACACTTGAGCAACCGTGGATCCAGGGACAACCCGGAGGTCTTGGATAAGGGTGCTTCATTGGCTCCTGTTGTTAGGAGTAAAGTAGCGAAACTCGCTTTCAAGATGATACTGCTGAGTTTGAAATTTTAACGTGGGACGAATGGCTGATTGACGACTGAGCCATTTCCGTTTTTCCACGGCTCTCGGTGGGTTCAAAACTGCATGCATCCGAAGCAATTTGCGATTAGGGCGAATATGCTAAATTTAAACAAAATGTTTTTCAAAACAATGCATAATTACTATCACTAAACAATGAGGAATGTATTAACTTTACTTCTTTGACAGTTCAGGGAGCTTGTAAGCTTAAGAATTTGACCCGCTCAAACAAAATTTTTCATAGGTCGTCAAAAGTGGATTACAGTTGTTAAGAAATTTAAAATCTGCCAGTCCGTCATATCCTTCTCCTATCACGTCGTCCTCTGATCCATCTTCTTGAATCCTAGAAAGTGTGAGCTGTGACTGAGTTATTAGAAGTCGAGTTATTAGTACAGGACACTGAAGAAGTCTGCACATTGTAGACGAAATACGCGTATCTGTCAAGATAAGCTAAAGGTAGTTGGAATTAAATGGAAAATACTAATTTTTCTTCTCATTTCCCGTCTTCTTGATCCAAAACTGCGTTGATTATTGGTTTATTTGCTGGAATGGCTGACCTCCTGTTGATGTCCTGCTTTTCGGAATTTCTTGAAAAACTTGATCTCTTCTGCTTTATTCTACATTTAGCACCATATGTCCAGGTTGATTGCAAGAATAACAAACGACAGATTTCCGAATCGATGGGTGGTCCTCAATCCTTGTCTGCGTAATGTCCGCCACCGTCTTGAAATTTTGAATTCTGGCTTGATTCTTCAACGCTCCGTCTACGAATCCTTCAACGTTGTATTCAACTAGTTCTTGTTCGGGTAAATTCAACTGTTGTCCAACTACTTTTCTTCTTTTGAACGTAATCCAAAAACGGTTCACGGCCAAACCATTTAAGGTACTCAAATTCTTCCGTAGATCGAAAATACTCACAACTGATCCAAACATTCCACGAAGATCTTCCAAAGTTTCAGCCAAAGTCTTTAACATAAAGTCAGGTGATCTCCCAATCCCGAAGCGCACATGATTCTCATCCATCGTTTTGACAATCTTATTCCACTTGGTTCTCAATTCATTGATACTTTTAACGACACTGCCATTCACCTTCAGCTTCCTCTTCATAATAGCCCAAAATCTCTCTATCGTTGTGAACTGGGGACAGTTTTGTTGGTTGAGTTCTTTCGGTGTAAACTGAATCCCGTTGGTTTCATACCACTGTAGCACTGTTTTACCGTAATGACAGCTTGCAAGATCTGGCCAAAACATGACTGGTTTATTGTGGGATCTGATGAATGGCAATATTCGCTTTTGGAGACATTCCGTTCTGCACAGCTCTGATTTAAATGTCTTGTCAGTGATGAAAGCCTTGATCTTCCTACGGCAGCTACAGATGCCTAGCCAAATCATGTATTTACGTGCAAATTTATCTGCAAACACAAACTTGAACTTGACAGGAACATCTGCCTGAGCCGTAGCCAAGTAAAAGTGTTGTCCCGGTAGCTGTTTAAATCGGCCTTTACACAGGTTTTATCATTCATGAGGAGACAGCCATTGAATTTTCTGGCACAGATTCTGGCCACATTGTATTTTGATCCCTATTTGGTTGTCTACAGGCACGATATGACTTGAAGCCTTCCCGGAGACGAATCCGTTGCACGGTACTTCGTGGAGCGCGAAACTTTTTGGACAAATCGTGGTCTGAGGTGTTCGGGTTTGCCTTAATGTTCTAGATGACTTTGTTCCGCAGTTGAGGCTTCCGATCTGTCGACAAAGTTTCTCTGTACTTTTTCAATACACGCCACACTCTGAAACACGTTCGAACTGCACAGCGGAAACAACTTCTGATGTTGTTATTCTTATAGGGAACACATAAGATGTCATAGTTTACAAAGCCGACCACTAGGGTTGCTGTTAAAATCAAAAATGTTTTTTTCCAATACAAGATGGACCACACCTTATGAAAATAGTAGTTGAAGTTCAGAAGTGTAATTTATAAATTCATGCTGAAATGCTTGAAAACAAGTTGAGCCTTTTTTCCGCTTCAAATTTCCAGACGAGGTGAATGCCGTTTGCTTGCAGAAATCTTGGACGAATTCAAACGTCTTCTTGAGTATCTTACTCAGAAGAAACACATTTTTCACATATGACACCAAAGCTGAGCGTCTTTTCAAGGTTGTCTTGAAAGGTCCGCCCTATGGAGAATCTGTGGAAGAGATAAGAAACGAGTTGATAAAATTACTTGGAACTAGCCCAATCCAAGTAATCAAAACGAAAAACGAAATCCCGGCCTGGCGATTCTCGCAAAAGGATTTCAAACGATTTTTTCTTTGTTCATTTTAAGTCAAGTGAACTCAATAACCTTAAGGCTTTAGAAAAAGAAAGACTTTTGCTCTATGTCAGAGTGAAGTGGGAACATTTCAAGAAGACTGGAGCAAACTTCCAAAGCCTCACCCAGTGCCGTAAGTGCCAGGGATGGGGTCACGGAACAAAACAGTACCATATGATTGGTAAATGCATAAATTGTGGTGATTCCTCGCACACTAAGGACGACTGTCCTGTGAAGGAAGATCCTCAAAAATTAGAATGTTCAAATTGCGTTGAAAACCATAAATCAAATTTTTGGGAGTACAAGACTCGCAAAGCAATTTTGCAGTCGCGAACTAAACGCCACTGAACGTCCCACGGGACTTCTGATGAATTTGATTAAGGTAGCATATCCGCTCCTAATTAGAATTTTTACAGCAATTGTTACTCGATATGATAACCGATATGCTTAGAACTTATTCCATGTTTGATGGTATTCAAACTGGTCCTTAATTTGCCAATAATATTGTTAAGACATTGAAATTCAGTAATGGATTTTAAGTAATTCAATATTTTGAATTGGAATGCGCGATCCATCAGAAATAACGAGGACGAGCTATTTAATTTTTAAGAGTTCATATCGTGCACATTGCTCTTATAACTTAGACTTATCTCAGTTGCCCATAAAGTCAAAAGAGATCCAAAATATTCTGTCTACCGCAATGATCGCCCCAAATGGAGCTGGTGGTTGCGATGCCGTCATTGTCCAAGGCGTATCAAACATCACATTCTTTCGTCATTAGAAATCAAAGTTTTTGAAACTTTGGGGGTTTCAGTTGAAACAAAGCTGCCTATTTGCCTTTCCAATGCACTGGCCAGCAAAAGAACTGGCACAAGGGTGACCTTCAGAAACTTGCCCGTCATAGGTCTAAATTTTCCGGTATTGGCGATTTCAATGCAAAACACCGCTCATGGAATAATTCTCAAAGCAATGCCAATGGTAATATACGATTTGATTTGTTCTGCAGGCTATTACACTATTCAATACCCAAACAGCCCTACTTGCTTTTCTTCAGTCAGAAATCCCTAAACTATTGATTTGGTCCTAACTGATTCATGTCAACTTTGCTGTCAATTGATTACCCATGCTGACTTTGGTTCTGATTACCTTCCAGTTACATTTGAAATATCTCAAGAAATCATTTCTAATTCCATCAGTTCTACTTTCAACTACCATAGAGCTGATTGGGATCAATATCGAACATTAATGGAACACAACTTTGATCCTATTGTTCCATTGCAAACCAGAAATGAAATTAATAATGCTCTTGAATCTCTGGCTTTTTCAATAGTTAGATCAAGAGCTGCTTCAGTGCCTAAATACGAGGTTAAATTCGATTCAGTTATAATTGATGACGAGCTTCAGCTCTTGATTCGTCTGAAAAATGTACCTAGGCGTCAATATCAAAGAACACGTGATCCCGCTATGAAAGTCATATGGCGAGTTCTACAAAAACAAATTAAAAAACACTTCTCTTCCCTGAGGAACAAAAATTTTGAAAATAATGTGTCAAAATTAGATCCGAGTTTCAAACCTATCTGGAAACTCTTCAAAATCTTGAAAAACCCTCAAAAGCCTATACCAGCATTTAAGGAAGGTGATAAAATTTTGCTCACAAATGCGGAAAAAGCTCAAAAACTTGTTAAGCAGTTTGAGAGCTCCCATAATTTCAGTTTGGGACTTACTAGTCCTATTGAGGAATCGGCTTCCAGGGAGTATCTGAATATTTTCTCTCAAGAAAATATTTTTGATGATTCTTGGAGAACCGATTTGGATGAAGTAAGAACTATAACTTAAAAATTCAAAATATGAAAGCACCAGGTGATGATGGAGTTTTCTATATCCTCATCAAAAAACTCCCTGAGAGTACTTTGTCTTTCTTGGTAAAACTATTCAACAGATGTTTTCATCTGGCATTCTTTCCAGATAAATGGAAAAATGCAAAAGTCGTACCAATTTTGAAACCAGACAAAAATCCGGCTGAAGATTCTAGCTACCGACCGTTTAGTTTGCTTTCTTCAATAGCGTCCTTTGGGTTCCAAGTAGGCACGACTGCCAGCCATAATGTGCCTTTGTATTTCTCTTCTGGTGTCGTTATCGGCGGTCACCAATGAGCCCAAATACACGAGTTCGTCTACTACCTCGATTTCATCACCGTCGACCTGAATTCGTGCTAGGAGGCTAACATTGTCTTCTCGTGAGATTCTTGCCTTCATCTATTTTGTTTTCAACGTATTAATCACAAGCCCAATCCTACCAGCTTCAGCCTTAAGTCTGATGTACGGTTCCACCATCGTTTTAAAGTTACGTGCTACGATATCAACGTCGTCGGCGAAGCCAAAAAGTTGGATAGACTTCCTGAAGACACAAGCATAGAGCTGCATTTGAAACCAAGTAATAGTTATATGGTCATTATGAACGGAGATTTCTTGGTCAAGTCAAGTGAAATATCTTGGACTGATACTTGATCAAAAATTAACTTTTAAAGATCACATTGAGGGCATTCAAGCCAAATGTTAATAAATATATAAAATGTTTATATCCTCTTATCAACAGAACAAACTTCTTATATTCAAACAAATTTTTAGACCGGCTATGCGTTATGCTGTGCCAATATGGTCTAGTTGTTGTGCTACCAGGGAGAAAAACACTTCAAAGGATTCAGAACAAAGTTCTGAAAATGATTTTGCCAGCTGCCACCCTGGTTCAGTACTATTGAATTACATAGAATTTCAAACGTTGAGACTTTAGAAGAAATGTCCAATAAAATGGTTCATAATTTTAGACAAAAATCATTGCAATCTTCATCAATTCTCTCTATAGATAGAAACAAGTTTCAAAAAATCAACTGCAATTCTTACACGCAGGCAAAATAAACTCTGTAAAAAAATCTGAAAAGACATAGTAAAAATAATATTAACACAATTTGATATAAATGATAGCATATAAGGTTGAAATGTTAATTACTTAGCAAGAGCACTTAGGATAATATATGAATGTAAAATAATGTAAAATTTGGAATATTTTACAAGAAAATTTGGTCGGTCGCACCTTCCTCTCTGGTTGACAACTCACCGTTTGAAGCCCACTAAAATCGAAGTATGCTTCCGAAAAACTATTATCTAACATTGTGATTTTACCATGCATAAATATAGAGTATTCACTAGCAGTGTGAAACACTTCATTTGTCCAAAGTGGAGCTGGTGATTCAGATACGCAAAAGTCAACGGTCATATTTGTGAACAATAAATCCAAATGCCAGTTATTTTTGATTGTTCATGTGATTTACTTGATTTAGCACATTTTTTGCACTTTTATCAAACAAAGTACGAAGTGTTTCATTATCATCGACAATTGGTATTAAAAGAGAATCATTTACGTCATCTAACATGAAATTTCTTGTTCGTTGATTAAAGTCCCCATATAACTACAGGGTGAGGCAGAAAATAAAGCAAAAATGTTCAAACTCGAGTATTGGGTTAATTCGTGTAGCTAGTGACTCCCTGCCCTTCGGTTCAGAAAGGGGTATGGGCGCGTTCTGTCGAGTCGGTCGCGGCAGATTTCATGTGTGAATCGGCTGCCCCATCAACGTTCAAAAGTGCCTGAACCAAATGGACAGCTTGTAATGATCACTTGAAGATGCGATGGAGGATCATTGCCCTGTTATTCCCAAATGAAGCACGTTGTAAAACGTTTCTTGTCTTCTATAACCAATTATGATGGAATTGAGTAAACGAGCGAAAACTCAACGGGAATGATCTCTCATATGTATCCGTCGAACCATTCTGAACGGCCGTTGTGAGAATATCACCATGAAAATCTCACATGCGCATAGCGTGTTACCAATCACTAATCCCTTTTCCTTTCTATTCTCTTCCTATTCTATGAACACGAGCAATATCATATCGTCATCCTAAAGTCAACTCTTCAAATGCAGTTACATCGAGACAACATAGAGCAATAAAGAACGGTATAAACCCTAACCAATTTTACTTTCAGACAAATTTTCTAACACAAGGTAAGCAATCAACATTACACCATTACAAAATATACTGAATATCATCATTATCGACATAATATATAACGGGAGAAAGGGAGGGACCATCAGGGCACCCAAGTGAAACGATTTGGATAGGGAGCATGGGACTGCCTCCTCCCTATTGTTAACATTTCGTGGAACGAGGGCGGGCTCTTCGACCCCATCTATTGGGTTTATTCTGTCAATCGAGGGCTCGACTCTAATGCTGTATGTGTGAACTTGCTTTTGGAAGGAGATTCTCTTCCCTTTATTCGCGGGTTTCGCGTAAGTGTCTCTGCTTACGGGCCCGCCCAAACGTTTTGGCCCTTCATACAGGAGCTTGAAGATCACAAACAACAGTAGAATCCTGATCAAATCGTTTTTCAGATTATTCCACTGCTATGGAAAGTTACCTTGCTACAATAGATGGTAGTATCTCATCATCATCATCATCATCAATTCGTGTAGCTAGTGACTAATTTCTGTCGAAAGTGTATATGTTTATGTTTACTTTCAACTGCTGCATCACTCTCATCACTGCAAACACTCTATTTGTTTTATTGCAAATTCGTCAAAATGTTCGCGAAAGAAGTGATCACCAGTTTGTTGCTCGCCCAGAAGACGCCGAAAGAGATTGCCAAGGTGGTAGGGTGCCATTTGGCAACAGTTTACAACATAAAAAAGTCCCTGCAGGATGGTCCTAAGCAGCGGATGCGGGAAGCGGCCGTCCGCGCTTTACACACGCCGAACGTGATCAACCTGTGATTCAATTTTCTAGTAAATTTTATATTGGACTTGTCCTATTTTGTTGATTTTGAGCGACTCCGAGCAAAGATATCTATAAATTATTCAATAATATAAGGGAAAGTGAGGTAAAATCAGCCATATCTTTGTTCACAGAGCCGTGCAGTAGATGAAATAACTTCTATTCGATTCTTCAGGAAATTCCACATAGAACTAGTTCAATTTGGTTGAGCTTGGGCCTCTCCGTGTACAAAGAATCATCTTTAAATTATTCAAGAATATAAGGAAAGTGGGGTAACAATAAGCTATATAACTCCACAGCCATATCCGTGCGGTGATTGAAACCAGATTGCATTCGATTCCCAGACAATTTCCAAGCGGAAATTGTCTGAAATCGAATACAACAAC
>JASCZW010018094.1:0-16047 GCA_034211315.2 Aedes japonicus
GCGATTCCCTCAATGCCAATGTGGGAGGGAGTTTTTTTTTATTACTGTACAGATTTGGTTCGAAGGGTCTCAGATTGTTACGAAACTTTGTCCACGCGTAGGGTTCATGGATATATGAACAAAAAACAATATTCAAAAATTCAGGGTTGCCAATTTTCTTACAAAATATTCCACAGTGAAAGTTGCTTGGAAAAGCCGGAAAACCCATTTTCTGAAACTTGAAAAAAATAAATTTGAAAAGCTTGCATTGGTGAAGTTTTGGCGATGGTTTTTTTTCCGTTTTTATGTAATGCTCGAAAAACTTTGGGCTCGTCACTCGTTTTCATACAGAAATAATAAAAAATCCGAAAAGTGACAGAAAACTATTTTCCCGGCTATTCTAATAAAATTTATTCTATTAGAATTCTAAAAAATTTTGACTATGGTATGCAGATGTTTTTTCTACGATGAATCGTTCTTGAGTTATTGAATTGGCGTTTGCCAGGAAAACTGGCAACCTTGAATGTTTTAGCATTGTTTTTTGTTCATATACCCATGAATCCTACGAGTGGACAAAGTTTCGTAACAATCTGAAACCCTTCGGCCCAACCTGTACGATAATAAAACAAAATCCCCGGGAGTCAAGATGGTTTCAAAATGCTTTTTCAACTGACCGTAATAAGACAATATAAATAAATCCTAAAACAGCATTTAACGAGATCATAATGTCAAAATATAATCTTTGATAGAAGTGAAGGAAATTTGAAAAAAAAACAAGGTTTGAGGATCGTTGTAAATAAGTAGTGTAGGTTTTTATAAACCTGACTAAAATATGCAACCTATTGCCCCTCTTGATGCCATAATAAAGCCAAATTGATTTCTAGTGGTTTTAATTTTTTTTTAATAAAGCTGGATGTTTCTTGGGAGGTTGAGTCACATGGAGGAGATTCCCTTCGAGCTCTGCCCTACGGTTCAGAAAGGGGTATGTGCACCTTCTGTCGACTTGGTTGCGGCGGATTTCATGTGTGAATCGGCTGCCCCATCAACGTTCAAAAGTGCCTGAACCAAATGAACAGCTTGTAATGATCACTTGAAGATGAGATGGGGGATCATTGCCCTGATATTCCTAAATGTAGCACGAAGAAATGTGTTTCTTGTCTTCTATAACTAAACGTGATGGAATTGAGTAAACCAGTGGAAACTCACCGGAAATGATCTATCATACGCATCCGTCGAATCATTCTGAACGGACGTTGTGAGAATATCACCATGAAAATATCATATGCGCATAGCATGTTACCAATAACTAATGGTTTCCCTTTTTTCTCCTGTTCTCTTCCCTATCCTATGACCGCGAGAAATACCATAAGCCTTTTCTTAAAATCAGCTCTTGAAAAGCAGAATCACCGAGACGACACAGACCAATAAGTAAAGAACGTTATATAACCCTAACCAATTTTACTTTCAGCCAAATTTTCTTACACAAGGTAAGAAATCAAATGACCACTACAAAATATACAAAATATTCATTACATAATATATAACGGGTAAAAAGAGGGGCCACCAGGGCACCCAAGTGAAACGCTTTCGATAGGGCGCGTGGGACTGCCTCCTCCCTATTGTTGTTAACATTTTGCGGAACAAGGGCGGTTTATTCTGTCAATCGGGGGCTCGATTCTTGTGCTGAAAGTGTGAACTTGGTTTTGTAAGAAGATTCTCTTTCCAATATTCGCGGGTTTCGCGTAAGTGTAATTCTGCCTGTGGGCTCAATCGTTCTTGGCCCTTCGTACGGTAGCTCGATGTTCACAAACAACAGTAGAATCCTGATCAAATCGTTTTTCAAATTATTCCACTGGTACGGAAAGTTTCCTTGCTACAATAGACGGTAGTATTTCATCATCATCGTCATCATCATCATGGAGGAGATTCCCGTCGCGTCGCGTAGCCCACAGATCTTTCCTTTCCACAAGGCAATCCAGCGCCGAGGAAAGTACGACCACCAAACCACGTATAGTATTTGACGGTTCCTGCCGTAGTACTACCTCAATATCACTGAACGATGCACTATTCGTTGGACCGACAGTTGAGCCAGCTCTCTTCTCGACTGTCGTAAGTTTTCATCTGACACGATTCGCCATAACTGCCGATGCAGATGCAAAGTTTCGGCAGACTTCGGGGCACCAAAATGATCGAAAACTCCAACAAATTCTTTGTCGTAGAAGTCCGTCAGATCCAATCAGCACGTATCAACTTAATACAGTTTCCTACAGTCTTTGAAGCTCGCATGCTGAACCAGCCAGCTATCGACGAAGGACAGTGCTATCCGCTAGCTGTGCCAGTACTCCAACATGACAACCACCAAACGATGGTTAAAACTTGCAAGCAGCTGATGGAGATTATGAAGTCCGCTGGTTTCGTACCCCGAAAGTGGGCTTCGCACTACAAAATGGTTCTCAGCAGTGTTCCCGAAGAGTTGTGGAAGACGTTCGTTCGCAAGCAGTTAGAATCTTGGGGTTGTTATGGTTCCCCCAGAGGGACGTATTGAAGTTCAAGGTCCCTGCTTTTCCAAAACTGGATGTCGTGACCAAGCGGATTGTCGTTTACGAGATGTCTCAGTTGTTCGAACCGCTTAGACTCCTTGGACCAGTGGTCGTGAACGCAAAAATGTTTACTCAATTGCTTTGGGCAGCTAACCTGTCGTGGTATTCTGAGCTTGCAGAAGAGTCAGCACATTGGAGGAAGTACCGTTCGGGCTTTGAAGAACTTAAATTGGTAGAAATTCCCAGAAGGGTTCTATGGAACACCCTACGTAAGTGCTCAATTCACTGTTTCTGTGATGCTTAACAGAATGGATGAGCCAAGCCAGCTCCACTATCACCTACTCACGTCTAGATCTTGTGTTGCGCTCTCTTCGTTTATAGAAGTGTAAATAGTAAAGCATTCGAGATTTTTGAGTGCAAAATGATGCACGTGCGTCGCCTGCATAGTGTAAAAAAGACTTCGTGATTTCAGCGTCGTTGACAGTTCGCAGACAATTATCTAACAACACTCTTTTCAATTTAGTTCACCACCACACTTTTCATTTCTTGAAAATTCTCACTCCATCATCGCATTTCCGTGCGACAGGATAAGCACCTTATTTGCAAATGTTGTCAAATTTAGCCAAAGTTCGTCCAAAAGCTGTTCTTTCCTCTGGAATCTGGCAAGCAACGTCTTTGAACACGGCATTGAGCACAGCAGCCCAACTTCTTCCTTCGCTTTGTGAGCAACTGCAGCGCTCAGATAGTGTTTATCTACGAACGTTTCCAGACACAGCCCCAGACGCTTTTCAGCTATGTCCGCGAAGGGAGTTATCAGGGTTAATGCGTTAAAGGGTATGTTAATGGAGATTGGTTGGGTAGCTTCTTAAAAAAACCACAGTAAAAAGATTGACATCACCTGCTCCATCCGTGTAGCCAGATCTTCTAAGCGGTTCGTTTTTGAACAGGCTGATCAAAGCCAGCAGAAAATGATCCACATGCCAATCTGTTGTCTGAGCCTCTTCTTGAAGGGATTGTGTACCACGTGCAAGCCGCAGTTAACAAAGTTGAGGACTTCAAAGCAAGGTCTGGCTCACAGTTCCCTGAATTCCCCAGTCAATTCTTTGAACGCCTTCCAGCTGGCAACCGGGCCTTCCATAGAGCACGGGCTATCTTCTTCAGACCGAACACATGGATGCCAAATACGCAATTCAAATCATTGAATATCATTTGAAAATATCATTTGAAAGGTACGAGTATGGTTCCTGTGGCCACCCTGAATCAACGTGTTCTGTCTCTACTGTCCCCTGAAGAACGCTTTGAAATTGATGGTACGATTGGCCAAGCACCAAGATTCGGAGAAGCCTGTCAGAATCGCATCGAAATCTAGATTCAAGGATTTGAACAATAATTTGGTAAATTTGATCCTTTCTGACACTTTTCATCCAGTTCTGCTTCCAGCTAGCCATAACCTTAGTTGGTTGATTGCCAGGTTCATTCATCTACAGACACTCCATAGTGGGCCGTTGCTGTAACTCGCTACAGTTCGACAGTTCGTCAACGACTTTGGCCACTCCGGGGTAGAGACTTCGTTCGTAAGGTCATACGCAATGCATTACATGTTTCTAGTGCAATCCTAAACCAGTAAACCAGATCATGGCACCTCTTTCATCAGTTCACCTTAGGCCCGAGCCTTCACGTACTCTGGATATGGATTATTATGGTCCGTTCTTCGCTCGTCCACAGATTGGGAAAGGTTCGACGGGTCAAGTTTACGTCGCGTTATTTATGTGCATGGTGGTGGAGGCCATGCACCTCGAGGTCGTCCCTGACTTGTCGATCATCGCGTGTATCAATGCCGTCACACGCTTCGTAGCCTATCGTGGCAGGGTTTTCGAATTACAATGCGACAACGCGATCGCATTCGTCGGGGTGAGCCGCGAGCTACAAAAGGAGTTCCAGCAGCAATTCAAATCGAAGGTGTGGGGCGAGTACTGCTAAGGAAATGATATCACTTTCTGTTATATTCCAGCTACCTGAGCAGGAATGAATATATTGATTACTCGCCTTGGTTTTTGAGAGCCCTGCATAAGAGATAAAATACCAAATTGAGGTAAGTCAATACCAAAACAGTACCTCTCAGGTATTCACAGGTATCCTAAAAAACAAGTTTTGTTATTCAACAGATATTTTGCGTGCAGTTCTTAGGTATTATGCTTAGGTATTTTAGCTCTTATTCTATGCTCTTTAATACCATGGTCAGTTATCAAAATCAAAATTAGGTATTCATATGTTATTTGCTCCTGCTCGGGTTATCTCAGTTTGGTATTTGCATAACTTTGAGGGAACAATTTCATGGTATTATCCTCAGGTATTTTACCTCTTAATCTGAGCTCTTAAATAGCAAGGCCCATTATCCTGCTGTTCCTGCTCGGGTGCCGCATTTGGAGGCATCTGAGAGGTCTGAGTGAAATTTTTTAGGTATCACTTTCCTCGGATCTCGGACTTTCTCGATGGAGCAACTTCTAACAGTCGTAGCCCAGATTGGATCTATCTTAAATTCCCACCCACTCGTTTTCGATTCCCCAGATGATGTATCTGCTCTGACTCCAGGGCATTTCTTGATCGAGGAGCCTTTTAGCGTCTTTTGCAAAGTTGATGGATATGACAAAGTTCGTAATTATATCTGCTCCTACCTGCTCCTTATTATAGCCGTTGAAAATACGACAAAAAAACGGAAAAAAGTTCCCACTGGAATATTACAGATATTGTATGTTCTAGAAAGTTTTGTATTTTGATATTGCAACTAACGTTGTTAAACATTATATTGTCCAAACAAATTTAAATACTAAATGTTTCGGTGAAAAGAGTGGTTAGTTCTTATAAAAAGATCTCTATCTCCAATTCGATTAATGATACGATTTATATGTCTTCAATACAAAGTTATTTGTATTGACTTTTTTCTACAACTTTAAGTGATCAAGATCAATGTTAGGAATTCATATGTTATTTTCTCCTGCTCGGGTTTTCATATCCATAAACTTTGCCAAAGACGCCATCGCTCTAGCTCCACTATTTAGGGAGCTATCAGTTGAGAGCGTTAAAATCGACTTTTTGACCACTGTGCTTTGCCGAGCCTAATCGGCTCACCCGTTTGGAGGCTATGCAACGCTCGGTTCAAGATCTGCGGCGTTGCTGGTCGCCGGACTACGTAAGCCAATTACATCAACGGAGCATGTGGAGGCGCTCATCCGTGGATGTTCGAAAAGGTCAATTCGTTCAGCTGAAGCAAGATAACTACCCTCCTCTCATATGGCCTCTTAGGCGCATCATCGAGATCATCACTGGATCGGACGGTCGAGTCCACGTTGTAGTGGTCAGAATATCTTCTGGAGAATAGAAGCGAGCAATCTTGGAGGTCCCAATCGATTCTGTTGACGAAGATAAAGACAAATTGGCACATTGATCCCAAAGGGCGATTTTCAGGAATAAAATAAAAAGTGCACTTAGATGACGTGTAATCAAATTGGTGTCTTCAAATACTTTTTGAAGCATCTGAAAAAGAGGTCGTCCATAAACTGCGTCAATTCGGGTACGATTTATTTATTTTTTATCTTTTTTGTGTGACGTTCAAGGCTTTTAAAATATACTACAAAATTGTAGAACTCACAATTTCATAATCTTGTTTTTTTTATTGAGATATGGAGCATTTTTTATGGGAACCCCCTTCATATCTATTCTTTAGCTCTAACTTTTTTTCTTTGATTTTTCCGTGGTCTACTATGTTCGAAAAAGTTTTTCCTTTCACTTAAACACACAACTTTTTAAAAGCAATATGCTATCTTTTAAAACTGAAATGATGCAAGCGTTTTGTTGTTCGGTGCAAACATTTTGAAAATAAAATTCCGTGACATGATGGTCAATGCTTTACTAAACTTTTTGATGTTTCAATATGTGGGGAGTGATAGATAATGACTAGGTGGGAATAAATCAAAAAAGTGTGACTTCCGATGAAATAACAGTTATCCGGAGCTTTTTAGTTGTAATTTCTTTCTTTGATTTTTCCACGGTGAAGAAAGTTTTTCCTTTCACTAAAACACACAAATTTTTGGGTGATGACAATACTCTAACCTTTAAATATGAAAAGATACAAGCTTTTTTTTCATCGAAACATGCTGTTTACAACAAAACCAATGAAGGGAGGCGCGTCCTATGTGTTGAAGTAGTCGAGAGAAAATAAGTCACTATCCTAACAACCGTTGCTGAGTACAGTTACTGATTACAAGATAAGAAAAATCAATAATTTTCAATCGTTAGAAAAAACTAATTTCCTTCTCCACACCGGAGATCAGAAGTCATCCATTGGTTAGCAATTTGAGCATTGTTTGTGATTTTGAGTCTCAAAAATCGTGAAATGATAATTAACCTAACCTATAAATCATATGGAAAAAGGACTCCTTCCAGTTTCACCTTAAACGTTGAGTGCGCATATGCGAATCGAGCTTCTTTTCGTTATTCGAAACAGTAATTTAATTCGATCGAATTTTCTAAGATGTGTTGCAGTGTAGAGTGGAACACATTCTTAGAGGTCAACCTATCGTCTCCCGAAGCACAGTTCTTAGAGGAACTCAATCAGTATGACCATAGACTTAGCCCATTGTATCATATGAAATTTAGCGAAAATGAATTTCCTTCAACCAACCGCACCAACCCAAACTAGCAAAGCGTCGGAATTCGGTTAATGTGGTAACCAATCCCCGGCCGGAATGGAATCAATCCTTCTCCATTTCCATTGCGATGTTTTTTCCCCATTTTCCACCTCGCAGTCTGGCATTCTCTTCGAAACAACAAAGCACAAGTTGAATGAATGGCGACTACAGTATTATACCGTCGGATAAAATAAGATATCATAATATTTTATTCCCATTTTCATTTGCCGGGCAGCAACGGTGGTCCCTTTTGCGCTCAACTAGTACAAATAATCCCATTTTCCATGGGTTTTCCCCCCCTGTCCGATCACCTTTCGCCGCAACATCAGCATGTTGTCTACCCGAGCGAGTCTTTCCCATCGCGTTACGGTCTCGTTAATGTACACTCTACTACACTCTCTCCATTCGCCGCCAATTTCCCTTATTTTCTGTCTCGGGCTGCTCAAGAGGATAAATTGTGACCAAGTTAGATGAAGCGGAAGCATAAGGATAGGAAGAAGAAGAAGAAGAAGGAGAAAAGCGATGGATGGGTCGGTCACAGGAATTCCTCGGTGAAATAAGTGGTTGTAATCTATCAAACTGCCCAGCCGACCGGCCGGCTGGCTAGTCGACCGCTTGGACATACGGACATACGGCAACGGAGCAATTCCACGACCTATTTGCAAAACATAACTAACTTTACCAAATTTGTTTTTGAAAATTCACTTAAGAAGTTGCTTACTACAAACATTTTAATGGACAATTGATTAAAAATCATATTCTGTACTTAAATGCGCTCGCTAATTCGAAAATATCAAATTTAGAAAACCAATACAAAAACGCCTCTTTTTGAACTTTCTCCATCTTTCAAGAGCATTTGTTTGTTTTATCATTTCTTCAAGATTTTTCAGAAAATAGGTTCTATTTCTGTTCAATGGAAAATTAGCATGCATTTTTTTTCTCATTGCTTATTTTTTTCAACTTTTTTATTTATTCAATTTCAACGATATTTTTATATTTAGAAAAATAAAAGTCTTAAAAAAAAAGTTATTCTTGTATCGCAAAGACCGGTAAAAAATACATCTTCTCCCATGCCACCGATACTTCCGGCAATTTTTTCCTTGAAATTCAATCCACAACAATCAACGGTCACATCGGATCGCTTCGTCATTTGCCGTGGAACTGCTCAACTGCCACAAGGAAATGGGAGCTCCCCTAACGATATGCCGTCGTCCGGCCAGCCCGAGAGCGGCTTCGAAGAGCGTCTTAATGATAGATTGCACACACTTTAAACGTGGGTGGTGGTTTCGAGTGATGAGCCGACAGGTGGGTGGTGATGGTGGGAAAGGACATTGTTCAAACCGGACCATGAGGGAGAGATGCAAAAATGGGAAGAAATTCGAGCTGGTTTAAAATAAGACACATACTAAAGGTTCACTAATTGACAGAGGGATTCGGGTTAGGAATTCCGGTCGAAACCGCTATCAGTTGCAGTGATTTGCTATTTGATAATGAATGAGTCTTGGATTGGGTTGGCGAGGCCGGGCGGTTGATAGGGAATGAGGAGTAATGGAAATGAGTGTCTTTGAAGGGTTGGGATGACCTAGCTGGAAACATGATTGAAGGACGTTGCGGTGGCATCTTGGTCGGAATGTTTTGGTTTTGTGTTTGCTGAATTGTCAAACTTGGAAGCAGACGAAATTCACAGTTCATTCAAATGAAATTGTATAGATTTCTAACCACTAATCAAATACTCAATAGCCTCGAGCCTCAATCCATTGGGAAATCCTTTATTTTTTTCAAATATAGATTTTTTAACAAAAAAAAGCATTAAGGATGAGATTTAGTTATGGTGACGTAAACATATATTTGAGGTCACTGATGACCACCGATAATTACACCAACAGAGAAATGTTCGAGACGGTGTAAAAGTATTCTAAAACAAGTAAAGTATGGAAGTATGGAGTTTTGTCCTAAGCTTTAGTTGGAAATTAATCAGGAAATCTGTAACAAGCAGCCAACAGTGCCCAGAAAAAGATAATGAATATAACAGACGCGTAAAATTTCCCCTCGTTTAATTCCAAGCCAAAGGAAGCGTAAACAACGAAGTTTTTTGCAATCTTTCATGCACCATACAACAATTTTTACAATCTTCCATGCTACCGACTAGATTCAGGCGTAATTTGGCTTAAATTTACATGAAATATCCCATTATTTTTTGCCAAATCTAGCATCCCCTTTCTGTGCGTTAGATAACGCAGAAAATTACATATTTTTTCCAAACTGTGTAGTTACAGCAACAGTTGATTAAAATGTATAAATGCTTGTTTTGTGCAACGTCAATAGATTAAACAAACTTTTTCAGAACACATCAAACCAAGATTTCTGCGAATTGCTGCTATCTCTGGAAACAAACGAGAACGTGCTTAATTGCGAAAGCACAGAAAAGTAGATTAATCCTCATAAGCTTTTTATCGAACACTCTCTTTACGTTTAATCTAAATGGTTGACAGCCGATAGTAGTGCCACTTCTGAAACGCATGTTCTTTTCCCTGGTGTTTGACGCTTACGCATTATCGAATTCTGTTTAGTTTTTGGATGTCACATTGTACTCAACAGATGGCAGTACTGTTCGCGCAAAAGCGTTTTACTCTATGAAATGATCAAGGTCTACATGTTATGATTGCCTATGTCAAAACTAAAAAACTAATATAATTAACTAGAAATTAGAAGAAAAATTAAAATTCTCCATTTAATTCCAACAACCTGTGCTTATCTTCGACAGATACGCGTATTTCGTCTACAATGTGCAGACTTCTTCAGTGTCTCGTACTAATAACTCGTACTAAAGTCGAGTTATTAGTACGAGACACTGAAGAAGTCTGCGCATTGTAGACGAAATACGCGTATCTGTCGAAGATAAGCACAGGTTGTTGGAATTAAATGGAGAATACTAATTTTTCTTCTAATTTCTAGTTACAGGCATTCCACTAAACAGCTCAAACC
This sequence comes from Aedes japonicus, assembly GCA_034211315.2. Lineage (NCBI taxonomy): Eukaryota > Metazoa > Arthropoda > Insecta > Diptera > Culicidae > Aedes > Aedes japonicus. The sequence goes on from JASCZW010018094.1 coordinate 10,193, forward strand.
CCCTAGGATTCATTTAACAGAATTATTTGTTAATTTCCAATCAAAAATTCAAATTCAGTACAATTAAAGTTTGTCTAAGAATGTAGAAATGAACTTCTAGATTTCTCAGGCAATACCTGGAATGTTCAGAAAGTGGTATACAATTTTTTATTCATTACTGGATTCTCACATATCACATAAAAAACATACGAATGCGGGTAGTATTTACTGTGAAATAGGAAGGACCACCGGGGCACTCAATTGAAGCAAAATGGATTGAGAGTGGGAATGCCTACAACCCTTACCCAACCCCCACCCCTCCCCCCCCCACCCCTCCGCCGAACAATTGGTGAATAGAGGAGCATCCGCTTTTGCGACCAATTGTTCAAACTTGTTTATGGAAGGAGATTCTCTATATTCCTGTTTTTTTTACAATTTTCGGGAAATCCTTATGGACTGACCTAACACAGAGGCCAGCACTTGGTCATCGTGCACTGTGTCAGAATGTGGTCAGCGTCGACCTTCTAGAAAAGGCCGACTTCTGATCCCACTAAAACCCGGTTCCTTGTTGCACCATCAGTATGGGGGAGACTATTGAGTCATTTAGCATTTAGCTCCTTACATTAACAATTTACCTTCCGCCTACCTTGGATGAGCCATTGAGGTCTCACTTCCTGAGCCATTAAGCTCTCAGCTCGAGTAGTCCCCAACTGCGCATCTACCATACAACGACGGAGAGTTTCTCGGAGAGTTGAAACATCTCCCGAGACCGACAACCCGATACTCCGCTCAACCACTCGCATCTAAATTCTCCCGCCATTTTCGCGTAGAGCCGACACGATTCGCGAAATGGCTCATAGACGACGTTAACTGGGTTGGTATTTGTCCCGCCGATGACAAGCATCTCGCTTCGCAATGATCCGAATCGTGGGCAGTTCTTTGGACCACGTGCTCCGATGTCTCTTGGACGTCTGCGCACTCCGGGCAGAACGGTGACGCTGCGTTTCCGCATCGTTGCAAGTATTGCCTGAAGCAACCATGGCAAAACAGAAACTACGTAAGGTAGAAATTTACCTTTCCATGCTTTCTTTTCATCCAGATCCATAGATCCGGTATGAGCTGGGGCATCCATCGACCGTTCTTCCCCGTGTTTCAGTCTCGCTGTCATTTGGCTATCGACTACGCTCTCATCAGCTTCAGTATTCTTCTGATATGTCTCCGCTGATAGCACTCAATGTTTTCCTCGATAGTGATGGAAATCGGGATCATTCTGGCAATGGCGCCTACTGCCTCCGATGAAATTGTTCTGTACGCACTCGTGACTCGCATGGCCATGAACCTGAACGTACTGTTCACCTCCGATGATGATTTCTGCTCGCTGCAGTTGCTCTGCAGTTGCTTACCAACTTTACCTCCGTTCTGTGGTGGACTTTGTGCAAGTTCGACCCCTTCATCCAGTTTTCAATTATGCCGATTGCTTCCGTCATCAGCATTTCCACTTATTCCAGTGTTTCGCCTGTTACTGACAATACGATTTCATCCATAAGCCAACGATCACTACGCCTTTGTGAAGCTTCAGCATCCCGTTCCAAAGTGTTGGGCCAAGGATGGAACCTTGCGAAACTCCCGGACTGATGTTCACTGTTTGCCGCCCCACGGAGGTTTCGTAGATCAGCTTCCACTTCTGAAACTCAGAATTCTTAACAGGGACCCTTATTCTGTGCAGCGACTCAGCAATCGCCTCCCAGCTGGCGCTATTGAAGGCGTTTTTTCTGTCGATTGTTACAACAGCGCACCGTAGACTTTCATTCTCGAATTGCATCCTCGATATTCCGAGTTCGCCCTTGGTAAATTTCGTCAGCTTGTTGAGGATGATCCTCCCAGGAGTTTCCTGAGCATATATAACAGGCATATTGGCGTATATGATGCTGTATCCCCAGAGGTTTTCCTGGCTTCGGCAACAACAGTAGCTTCGTATTTTCCACCTGTTCGGGAAATGGCCTTCCTCTTAGACATTTCTATATCACATACCCGTACAAGTCCAAAAATGCTTGAATAGCCACTTTCAGAGTTACGTTAGGGATTCCATCCGGTCCGGTGTCTTCTACACCTTAAGTCCTCTCGCCATTGCTGCAAGCTCCTCCTTCGAGATTTGCGTGCCTTCAGTGTTAATTCTTTCTTCCTCGCCGTACGGTGTCTGTGGCCACGTTGTTGAGTCTTGCGTCGAGAGAAGTCCATTTACGATAACCTTCCGTTTTGCTAGACATAACTTTGCAGCCATCGTTGATCTTAAACATCACAATACGGTACGCGTCGCACCAGGGATTTGCACCTATGCACCTCTCACTCTCTCTACTGTGATTTAAGCTCTCTGGATACGTCTTCTGGCCTTACGACAACGAGTGCAAAGGATGCTGAGTTGCTTATTTCACAGGTAAACTGGGCGCAGCTTGCTCCTCGGCTCCAGTTTTCTGACGTATTCGTCAGATCGTCAGCGCTCCAATTCGAGAGTTCGTTGTCGAACCAAAATGCCTCAACAAAGAATTCCTTGTCGAAGACCTTTATCTTCCACCACCACTCGCAGCTATTTGTCCTTCGCAATGCACCAGATTCCGCTGGCCGATGCTATGACGGATCGCCAGATGGTCGCTATAGGTACTACTCTCACATACTCTCCAGTTCAGTATTTATCATCAGCGACGAACTACGAAGGTAACATCAACTCTCGACCGTCCTTGCGATTTGGCGATCACGGGGTTCTTGATTTTGACGATCTCGAACCCCTCGTATGAACAGGACACTAGTTCCCGGATGGCAAATCTGCCCATCACTTAGTATTGCAACCATCGCCGTTCTATCTGCCACGTACTTCCCATTATCTGGAGGACACATACGGTTCCGCAATGATTGCTAACGTCACATTTTGTTTCTGTTGTTGACTGTCACAACATACTATAAATATATACATAATAATATGAATATCTCATGCACATACCGAGAAATGGGAGGGACCACCAGGGCACCCGATTGAAGCAGATTGGATGGGGAGAGTGAGAATACCAACTCACATTCGTTCAAAATTCTGGCGAACAGAGGGCGGGTTCTTTTCTCCTCCCGTTGGAGCATTCGCTTTTGCGACCAACTCTTCAAACTTGTTGTTGGAAGGAGATTCTTTAACGTCTTACAATAATATTTGTTGATAGTTCTGGAACATTCTCAGTAATATGTCACGTCGGTAAATGTTGAAATATTCAGTCTGCGATGGAGTTCCAGCTTTGCATTTTTGGTCCAGAGCTGGAAGGCATTTATGAGCTAAACCGGGCTCTATCGTTGGAATCCGTTCGGACGACCATCCTAGGACCACGGATGACATTGGATGATAGTTAGGTGAAACTTCTCGTTTACATAAGGTTAACTTATTAATAGAGATAGGTCCAAGTCAGCTCTCAAACACAATTAAAAATCATCTTTCATCCAATAATCAATACTACTATCGTACTTTGTGACATTGTCTCACCTGCTTTTCATCTGTTGGTTTAATCGGTCCAAGTTGGATACCAACAGCGCTTTTCGGTAATTTTTCCAATAAAGATTCTTCATTATGGCACGTTGTGGGAAAGTTCCTGCAGCAGCTCTTTATGCTGTTGACATAAGTCTGTCTCAACTCGATACATCAGATCACGCCACTAAAATCCTTTGGTGACTTCCTCGATAACCCACTGTCCACACTTTGTGGGTGGCCTCATTGATCGCTTTGAATGGCGTTGTTTCCCCAATCAAGAACTATCATCGCACTTCGCTGAGGCTCCCAACAATATCCTCTCTCTTTAGATAAATCGGCTTTCAAGCGTTATTTAAAACCTTATCTTCACAATGAAAACCTCAACTCCAAGATGTGTGGTGGCCCTAATGGCATCCTGAACATTGGCTTAAATCGGTTCATGCACGGATCACAAGCGTATTTTTTTTGGTCTTCTCTAGTTTATGCCAAATTTTACGATGACTCACATTCTGTCACAGGTGCTCCATGATAAATATTTAACATAACAACCTTAGATGATATCACTTAGTACCTAGTTGGTGTTAAAGTTATTTTAATTTATTTAATCAGCTTTTTACTGCAAAAGAATCCATAGCATAGTTACTCACTTACACATTATCGGAAGTAAGGCCTTCTTAGGACAGTTTTCTTAAGATACTTCCGGATGTCCCTACAAAAAACAGGTTTTTGCTGTAACTTTTTTATTTCAAATTTTCCCAACAACGTTGTCTTATAACACGATTTTTTATAACTTAAAAAGAAAGTTTGGCTTATAACTCTGCATTGTCTCCACCATTGGCGAGTAGCGTGGTCTTCTGACAAAATTCACACCCTTTTCCAAGTCGTGTTTTACTCAATTTAAAAAATAACCCATCTCCAGAGTTTGCAAACATAATATGCATTAATAAAAATCCTTTCAAATGCTGATAGGATTTTTTTCAAAGCCAGCATTTGAAAAAGGCCTATTCTTGTTTACAAAACCATAATAACTTTGTTCGACATACGATAGAGGACAATTTCAGAACACCAAAGTTGCAACTTTTGTTGTTCTGTGAATCAATGTGAATGACAACCTTGTTGAAACATTTGAAATAAAAAAGTTACAGACATACAAATCGCTGATTTTTATGAGACAGCGTAAGCTGCGTAGCGAGAGCTGCTTTTAATTCTGCTGCTTACTTACTTTTCTTTCTTGCTTGCTTAGTGATTGTTTATTCTACGAATTGTTCCGAATAATCTATGCACATTTCTTTGGATAAAAAGGTTAGATTTTCGATTTCTCTGAAAACAAGAGAACCAATCCTAGTTTGAGAAGCGCCTTGTTATTAGAAGCAACTTTTACGGAGAACAATTTTGCTCCATCTATCCGCTAAATTTGCGATGGACCCACTGTGCGTTGGCGTTGCTTACGAGAATAATTCCATGGGCGTGCACGCACTGAAATCTAACAACGATAATTTAGGACCTATGACGGTAGATAGTTTCGCAGGAATCACACTGGAGCCGGCAGTTCTTTTGCAGGCCAGATTGCGTTGGAATGGCAATCAGGCTGTCTCTAAAAATGCAGATTGGTCCGTAAATTTGTTTCATGCTGAAACACCCAAAGTTTCATAAACTTTGGTTCTCAAACGAAGTTAGCGTGATGTTTGGTTTGCCTATGGAAAATGATGGTAGCGCCACAACCAGCTCCATTAAGGCGAGATCATTACGGTAGAAAACATAATTTTGATCTCTGTTGGCCTTTCGGACGCGGGTTTGAGATAAGTCTCTGTTATAGCTGCAATGTGCACGTTATAGGCTCTTAAATTAAAATTAATATAGCTCATGCATCTTTGTCTCTCGACGGATCAAATGGCTGTCCAGTTCAGATCATTGAACGGCTTAAAATCCACCTACTGAATTTCAGCGACATGACCATATTATTGGCAGATTTGCTACCAGTTTGGATAGCATCAACACAGGAATTAGTTTTAAGCCTTAGCATGGTTATCACATATCGATGAAAGATTGCTGTAAAAAAAATAGTTTAGGAGCGGAGATGCTAGTCGCATTCAATCAGAATTCCCGTGGAATTTTGGTTTCGGTTCCTACACGGTGCAACGGCAGCATAGGTAGGTCCATTTACACGTTAAACATTGTTACCAATACGGTTAGATAAGAATGAAGGATTTGCAGATTGAACGCCGTTGGTACTTGCAGAGTATCGAAATAGAATTTGCTTCTCGTTGAGCGCTGCTTCTGAATTTATGAAGTCTTGTTTTTCCGACGAAGTAAACCATCGTCAACAATAGCACCCTTATCGTTGGTTTAAGCTGATTGCTATTATTTAAATACT
>JASCZW010018095.1:0-16039 GCA_034211315.2 Aedes japonicus
TGAACGTTTTCTGGGCCCTAAACAGCCACTTCGCGCTGTGCCCTGACCAAGGATGCTAAGGCAACGAACGTGCGTTGCTTATTTTATGGATTGGAGCTATGGCGCAGGGGCGAAATGTCCTTACTTAAAATCTTAGAAACTCAATACAATTAGGTTCATAGCATTTCTAGCGGAGTCTGTCGGTCCTCACCAATAGCTTCCCTATTGGTTGAAAATGATAAGATTCCTTGCTTTTAAGACCACTACAACCAAAAATAAAATGGTTGCAGGTTGCAATAATCTATGTGTGGACACATATAATCTATCAGTAAAATATTCTCAGTGTATAAAAGCGCTGCATAGAAGATAAAATACCATACAAATATTGGTTTTGGGAGTTTCGTGGTGGTCGCAACTCCACTACCGATCATGGCCGCAGCAGCAGGCCCTCCGATGTGGTTACAGAGGACAATGTCAATAAAGCTCATGAAATGGTGTTGGCTGACCGGAAAACGAAGGTGCGTGAGCTAGCAGATGCCACAAACATAAGCACTGAGCGGCCACGCCATATTTTGGGCGAGATTATGCATATGAAGAAGTTCTCAGGCCGCTGAGTGCCGCATATGCTCACTCCTGACCAAAAACACGAACGCGAGAGCACTTCGAAACAGTGTTTAGACTTGCAGATGCGGAATCGGAAGCACTTTTGTACACAGAAGTTGTCTCCATTGCAATCGGTCTATGGCTCGCTAGTCTCGCTGTCTGCGGAGAATCCGCATGTCGCCTTAATCGATCCACCTTGCTCGTTGCGCGCTTCTTCTTCTTGTACCCGTCGGTTCGTTCTCGAGAACCGCTTTAACAGGGCTGCCTTCCGACATTCTTACGACATGTCCAGCCCATCGTAGTCAATCGATGTTGACGATGTGTACGATGGGAGGTTCTCCCAGCAACTGATGCAATGCGTGGTTCATTCACCTCCTCCTCGTTCCGAATTCCATGTTCACTTCATCGTAGATGGTACGCAGTGGAAGCATTCAAAGACACCAAGAGCGCGTTGGTCCTCCACTAGCAATGTCCATGTTTCGTGGCTGTAGAGAACTACCGGTCTAATTAATGTCTTGTAGATGATCAACTTTGTAGTTCGGCTAACATTGTTCGATCTCAGCGTCCTTCGGAATCCAAAGAAGGCACAATTGCCAGCCATAATGCGCCTTTGTATCTCTCTGCTGGTGTCGTTATCGACGGTCACCAGTGAGCTCAGATACGCAAATTCGTCTGCTACTTGGTAAGAGGCTAACATTGTCATCTCGTGAGCATCTCCCTTTCGTGTATTTTGTTTTCAACGCATTAATCACAGGTCCTATCCTATCAGCTTCAGCCTTAAGTCTGATGTACGTGTCCGTCATCGTTTCAAAGTTACGTACCACTATCAACGTCATCGGTGAAGCCAAATAGTTGGACAGACTTCCTGAAGATCGTGCCATTCGTGTCTATCCCAGCGCTTCGAATCACACCGTCCAATGCAATGTTAAACACCAAACAAACAATCCTCCACCTTGCCGTAACGCTCTTCGAGATTCGAAGGGTCTCGAGAGTGCCCCTGAATCTCGGACGACACACATCATTCGATCGATTGTATTATAAACTGATTTGAAATCAATGAAAAAATGCCAGTAAAATAGTACACTGAAGTTTCAAGATGCCCTACAAAAGTAGGGTACGGCCTTTTCTAAGGAACATGTAGAAAAGAAGGAAACTTGGTATCCCTCCGTTGCGTTCCAATGGCTACTTCGTAGTCTTCTAAAGCTTAAATTCCTGGTCCTTATACTAAGACATGGGTTGGCCCAGTTCGGTTTGAAGGTACTGTTGTAGTGCCCCCATTACCAATTCCTGAATCTCTACAACTTGATGACACCTCTGTAATCGTCTTCGCTCGACCATGACATGGTCATCACGGTTGGCGCAGCTGGAAGTCGCGCAAGGAAGCTCTCAAGCTGTTGTACCAGTGTTTGGGACTCTTCTCGGGTTGATTCGTGGTGTGGCAGATCTGTTACGTTACACGTGTATCCTGCGTCGTAGATCATCGACCAATCGATATCCTCTTCGGCGTACTCCTTCTTCAAAGTAGTATTGAAACTGAAGACTTTTTCCAGCAGTTGCGAATACTCTTCACTGATTTCCTGCTCATAGTTTACGTGAAAGTGCTTCGAGGAATTCTATCTTTTCATCTCGATCTTTGCAGATTTTCCGGATCGTTCTCGGTGGTTTTGGCAAGCTCTGGCGAAATGAATATCTCCTGCAGCTTGTCGTATAGGCCAACCTTTTCGTAGATCTTCAGAAACGGATTGTGTGTGCTGAAGTAGTCCAGGTCGATGTCTTGGATGTAGCCATCCTTAAGGTCGTCGTCGTCGTCGGACACTTTATACTCTTCGATGGCACCAACTTGCAGGGTTGTGGACTTTTTGTTCTTCAACTGCTCTTCCGGTTGGTAGCAACCCTCGGAGACAAAGTATTCCAGCAAATACCGTTGGCATTATCTAGTTGTCAATACGGATACTGTCCAGAAGATCCTCCTTGTTAAATACATAAATACATGCCCTCCTTCCCTCTTCATGGTCAACCGACAATGTATTTGACCTCTGAGCTGCTAGTGCTGCCTTCAATGGGGTCGAACCCGATCTAGCTTTGCTGAGAAGTTTTCTAATGCACAACCCACCGATCGAGGACTGGGTTCTAACTCACTTTGGTCCGTCCAAACCCGGTTACAACACTTCTAGAGCATCAAGTAATTCTTTCTTTTACTCACTATTCTTTCACTAATTCTTATACTAATATTCTGCAGACGCTCACGCACACATTACGCGAAAAATGAAACAAAATCATGCGAAATTGAGTTTCGTTAGCTGAATTGGGTTGTGCAGCTGATGCTATGTTATATATTTGTTCTGCAGCTGTACTACTACTATTAGCAGTTTTTTTTAAAGTCTTCTATGAAACAAAAATCCTATCGACGTCAGATCCTATCGAGGCGCCAACATCAATTTAGACCACTACCTACCCAGGCAACCAATAAGCATTAGCATATGCAGTAATTCAACCGTAAGTCTGCATTTCAGATGTTACAAGCATTATATTAGCATTATATCAGCATCTTGAATGCTATCTGTTGTAAAGTTGGATTTCAAATGCTATTTAAATGCTTGTTGTCTGTAATAAGCATTTCGAATGTAAAATAGCATTAATGAAGCTTTATCATAGCATTGCAGTAAAGCAATCGTATATTGGGCCAAAAGTGGCATTTTTGTTGCATTGAAGGCGTTTTAATTGCTTGATAGGCTGCCGTAAAGACGCTTTGGGACTTACAATTGGTTACCTGGGTAGTGACGGTTAATATGCGCCCAATACTCTCTCTAGTGAACAACTTTCAGTTCTGACGGCCGCCACGGTACAATCTAGTGTGACTGAAGTAACCTGACATCATCGCAGGCCACGCGCAATCGCTCGTGACTGCCCTGTCGGAAGATGGTGAGCTCATCGAAGCTCCTCTCGGGACTATTGGACCATAGTGAAAACAGCTGTCAGCAGGGGAGGAGAACGCAGCGCGGGCATTCATGCTGCGGCGTTCATGCTGCGTCATGATGCGGCGTTCATGCGGCGTTCATGCTGCGTCAGAGTGTTGAACGGTAATGACATAGAAGGAGTGTGAAGAGCTAGAACAGCTGTATCACTCACATGGAAGTCTATCAGAAACTCATTGCATCCCGCCGAAGCTGCCGCGAGCTGAAATGTGTGGGAGCTAGCACGGCCCAAAAACCCATTTTTATTAAGTTTCATTAATGTTTTATGAAAGCCGCTACAAATCAAGTTGGTTTTATTAAGGCACCTAGAGGTGCCGATAGGTTTCATATTATATTCAGGTTTATGAGAACCTTCACAGCTTGTTTACAACGATCTTAAAACCTTGTTTTCTCAAATTCCTATTACTCCCAAGCTTTTTTTTCGATTTTATGAGCTCGTAAAATGCCGTTTGGAAATTCCGTCTTATGACTCCTTCATATTTTCATCAGTTGAAAAAACGTTTAAAAGCTATTTTACCTCCAGAAAATGCATTCAACGTTGAATTGGCACCAAGGGAAGTCATCATAAACAACTACTCAAGTAGGCGTTTCTAAATAACTTCACTTTAGTGAAGTTTTAGAGCCCCTTGTGATCAATTCAAAAATTTGTAGGGTTCAGCACTACTTCGGCACAAAATGATTCTCTTATGCGAAATTATGCGAGTTTACAACAACAGAAACAAAATTAAAACAATTATATTCGATCAATTAATTATGAATTTCTTGTGAATGGATGGAATTCAATGAGCTCATAAGAATTAATTCAATAAGCTGTAAGAAACCGGAATTGAACTCTACAGTTCATCTGCATTACATTTAAAATTTGGTCTTTGTTTTTTCGACATTTTAATTATTTCTTATATTTCAATATGGCGATAAGAAAACATGACAGTTTTGCCAAAATGTCAAATAATTTTCCCAACGATTTGGTCATTCGATGACTTTCTTCAATGCCAATTTACCGTTTAATGCTTTTACTGGAACTGGAAAAATTTTGGCCATCATAAAAACCAAACTTCATGAAACATCCACATAGTTCAAGAATGAGCTGGATTTGTAGAAACAGTGGATAAAAGTATCAAAAAAGTCGACTCCACTATCGTCCAAAACCTTGTGAGTGGTATCAAAAGCAAAGTGTGGGCATTCGATGAATTTTCTGCAACTTTTTTTGTGTAGATTTGTACAGACTATTTGGATGTCAATGTATTTGACATTATGGCTTTTCAGCCCGCTCTCACGAAAAACTTAAAAATATTTTTCGCATGAACTGTCAGTTACTGCATGCACTGTTTTCAAGTTTTCCGTCAGTGTCAATTTAGTGAGAATAAAATTAAAAAAAAAACAACGCTCTCTATCAGGGCGTCGTACGAAATGTGAAGTAAACGCTTACTTCAACCATCAAGGACCGAAATAACAAAAAAAAAATTGCGTCATTTTAACTGTGAAACTTACAGCACAGAAAACAGGCGTTGATCTTCGGGCTGCTACTTGTGTAAAACTTTAAACCTACATTTCAAATGTATGTCGTTATGCTCGTGGTAGGCGGCACTGAAGTTGTGCGATAACTTTCATGGCAATATTTATCGATAAAATGCCTACACTCTCGTTCAGATCTACTCTAAATAGAGTAACTTTCACTCAGTTTCGTATTTTCATACTAAATGTCAAAAACTCAGTAACATGATATAAGAAAACTGAGTAAATGCTACTCTGATTGTAAAACTCTGTATAGAGTAATTACAATGAAGCTGTCAAAAGCGAAAAACGTGGTTCCGTCGATCAAAAGTTTTCAAGATGGCTGTATGTTGTAATCAACAATCATTTTGACGTTGACGTGCCCAATTCAATCCATGAATTACACTGATAGGCAAAATAAAGTCCCCACCTCTTCGTTTTTTCAATTTCTTTCATTTACTTGGTTCAAATTAAAGAAAACACAGTGTAGTTTTTTTTCTTATTTTATTTTTTATATTCTTTTTAAGTTTCACTTATAGAATACTGAAAAAAGGGAGTTTTACTTAAAGAAAAAAGAAATCAATTTGTGTTGATAAAAAAAAACAGTGACAAAATAAAGTGCCCACTTCAAAAATCGATGTGTTCGATAAGTTTCCATTGGAAGACCCCTCGATTGTTTATGTTTTGATATTTTGACATGTTTTGAAGCAAACGGCTCAACCTGGTGCACTTGTATACGTGATCGCATTTGATTCAATTGAAAAAAATGGAGAACGAAGTGCTTTTGAAAGCAATTTCCTTGTTTATCCGAAAATTGGTCCTTCGTGATGTGCAAAACGGTGAATCGCACCGGGCTGTCGTTAAGAAGTACAGTATCAGTAAGGCAGCGGTTGGAAAAATTCGTCTGAAGCTTAAAACGTTTGGATTAGTGGTGGATCGCCCTGGCAGAGGCAGGAAGCGGAAAACGGATGCGAGAACGGACACCAAGATCATGCGCGAAGTCAAGAAGAACCCGAAGGTAACTGTCCGCGAGATCCAGGAAACCCTTCAGTTATCAGTTTCGGTCGAACTGTTCGTCGCCGTCTCGTAGCACAGGGGTTGAATAGCAAACTTGCCCGGAAGCGCCCATTTATCAGCAAGGGCAAACAAAGCCAAACGGCTTAAGTTTGCTAAGGAGCATGCCGATTAGCCCCTAGAGTTCTGGAAAACGGTTCTCTGGACGGACGAATCAAAATTCGAGCTGTTTAACCGAAATCGGCGGGTTCGTGTTTGGTGCAGATCGGGAGAGGAGTTTCAGGAGCGCCACATCCAAGGCACGATGAAGCATGGAGGAGGAAATGTGATGGTCTAGGGATGTTTTTCGTGGGGTGGAGTGGGAAGCATTGTGAGAATCGACGGGATAATGACGGCAGATTCTTACATCAACATCCTGCGAGAAAATCTGGAGGTTTCGCTGATCCAGACGGGCCTTGAAGAGAAGTTCGTATTCCAGCAGGACAACGACCCGAAGCATACTGCCAAGAAGACCAAGTCTTTCTTCCGGTTATGTCGGATCAAACCGCTGGAATGGCCTCCACAAAGCCCGGACCTCAATCCCATCGAGAATTTGTGGGCGATTCTCGATGCCAGGGTTGACAAAACTGGTGTTATCAATAAAAATAACTATTTTGAAGCCCTGGAGCGCGCCTGGGAAGAGCTAGATCCACAGCACCTAAAGAACCTGGTCGAGAGCATGTCGAAGCGCCTGCAGGAGGTCCTGAAGGCCAAAGGAGGACACATCAGTCATTGAAATGCTTTTATTTTACTTTAATTTATGTTTTCTGTAGCCTAAATTAAGTGGGCACTTTATTTTGTCACTGTTTTTTTTCAACACAAATTGATTTTTTTTCGTTAAGTAAAACTCCTTTTTTTGCAGTATTCCATAAGTGAAACTTAAAAAGAATATAAAAAATAAGATAATAAAAAAATACAGTGTGTTTACTTTAATTTTAACCAAGTAAATGAGAGAAATTGAAAAAACGGTGAGGTAGGCACTTTATTTTGCCTATCAGTGTATAATCAATCCATAAAACTACAAATTGAAAGCATTTTGACATTTCCGTTTCGACTGGACAGTTGCCGGAAACAATCAACAATTTCATTAAAAAAAAAGAAAAAATAAATTTAGATACTGAAATACTCAAATTTTGACAAGTGACCTAGTTAATCAGAATTGAGTAACTCCATAGCTACTCTAATTAAGTTAGGGTTTTCTACTCAATTTTTGTAAAAATACAAACTCTGATTTTGACAGGTGACCTAGGTAATCAAAAATGAGTACCCCTTCAATTACTCTAATTAGGGTAGTTCCACTTTTAACGAATCTGAGACGTTTTCCACTAAGTTTTGAGTAATCACAAACGAGCGTGTAGCACATAACCTGAAAAGTTCTGTGTTTCTGCACTTGCTTTTTATACCGGCTGCCCATATTTTCTTTTACGCACGTTTTTCAAGAAAAGATATGTGGACAATGTCTGTTTTCTGTGGTTACTGTGCCAACTTCCAACATGTTGTTTAAAGAACGTATCGAAAATAAGCTATCCACGCACATTTGAGTTGTTCACGTGTATTTGTGATGGTTTTAATATGTTCATCATAGCATGTTGTGCGTTCGGCTGTCATCTTTCGTTTGTTCACTTGTTTGCACGGTTTAAATTTTTTCGCTTCCAAAATTTTACACAATGAGAATGGTGTGAAAATTAAGGTTTGGACACATGGCTACGTGAAAAGGGTGTAACAATGCAACAATTGGCGAAGCGCTTTGGAAGTTGGGGAACACTGTTCTTCGGATGAACTTCCAGAAAGAGCCAGAAAACCTGGATCTTGAAACTCTAAACTGGATCAGAAAGGGGGAGCTCTAATTCGGAAGATGTCGATACGTGATTTAGCCAATAAAGAGGGAATCAGCGTCGGAATGTTTCAACGTATCAAGAAACGGAACCACCTGAAGATCCACAAGAAGCAGAAAATCTGTTAACAATGTGCAGAACAGAAGCAACGCGCAGCAACAAGGTTCCGGAAATTGTATCCTCGAGTTTTGCAGCGACAGGATGCATGTTTTTTTACGGACGACGAGACTTATGTCAGAGAGGACTCAAGAACCTTTCCAGGTCCACAATATTACCCTGCCGGTCGTAGGAGAGGATGTGGGCGAGGGTCTGCCGAGGTCGATTCAAGTAAAGAGGTCGAGGTCGATTCAAGTAAAGAAGTATGGCAAGCGATGTGTTCCTGCGGTATGCAGTCTATTATTTTTTACACTACCGGAACAATCGATGCGGAAATCTATCGATCTGAGTGCCTGCAGGAGCAGTTGCTGCCATTAAAGCCTGTCCACACTAAAATCGGACACTTTTTTCCAGTGTAAATTTTAAATTATTTCACGTATCGCTGAAAAGCTTCGCTCTTGTGATAACTGAAACCCTCCACTTTATTGGTACAACATATTTACATTCTTGTTACATTCAGTAAAATTGCGTCAAATCAAGTGGAAGTGCGCAAACGGATTTTGTACGAACGGCAGCAAAATCCGAATCTATCGATACGCGGCCTTGCTAAGATACTAAAGCTACCGAAAAGTACCGTGTTTTGTGACAAATTGACAAGAAGGTGGAAGCTGTGCTTGAGAACAATCCCAATCTTCCTGTGCAAAATGTGGCTCGCAAAGTTGGGAAGTCAAAATCATACGTACAAAAAGTGAAGCAACGACAAGGACTGAAAGTGTACAAAGTGAAAAAGGTGCCCAACCGCGATGGCAAGCAAAATAGAACAGCAAAAAGTCATGCTAAGAAGCTGTACACCAATTTTTTGCAAACATTTTCTTGTTTCAGATGGACGACGAAACATACGTACTTGAAGACTTTAAACAGCTTCCAAGTCTGGCTTTTTTATGCCGCAATGCCGAGAAACGCCGTTGCCGAGCATTCCCGGACAAATTCCCGAAGAAGTATTTGAATGGCAGGCCATATTTAGTTGTGGTTGAAAATCAAAGTTTCGTCTCTACCCTCACTATCAATAAGGAAGAGTACGAGAAATAATGTCTGCAAAAGCGGTTGTCAGGAGCCGCGACTCTCCAGCTCTGCTTTGGCCCTGATTTGGCCTCTCAAAATCCGTCCTGGAACGGTATGATGTACAGAAGGTCAGATACGTGTCAAAAACACCAAACTGTCCAGAACTTCAGCCTATAGAGCAATACTGGGCTCTAGTTAAGCGGTAACTATTCGAAACTTAGAAGAAAGCAATGGTACCGATGATTTCAAAAGGAGATGGAGAATCGTCACGGTGGGCGTATCTGAGTATACTGGCGGGTGTACCACAGAAATTTCGGAGCCTTCTGGTGGGTGTACCACAGAAATTTCGAGAATTTTACAGAAAGAAGAACAAACATCTGAGTCAACTGTTTCTAATGTAGATATAATTCTATTATTGCGAAATAATCAATCTGCTTTGTTGAATTACGTGTAATTTTTTTGCTGCTATTAAAGGAACATACTTGAGGAAAATATGGGTTGAGAAAAAGATTTGTCTGGATTTTTGTTAAACGTATAACGTTTTAAATATTAAAGTATTATGTACATCGAAAACGTAATTTTCATGCATTGCAATAATGTCGAAATGCTCTTTTTTATATCTCATGCACGAATTATAAATTTTCAGTACATTGTTCGATACTTCAGTGGGCCTTATGATACTCAAGATCTGAAATCCAGAATCATTTGAAGACCTCAAATTTGTTATTAAATTATTTTCCTTATATGCATAATGGCTGTTGTTCTCGTCAGCTTCACGGACTTAAGGATCTTAAGGATTTGACGAATGACATGTTCGTCAGCATATAAACCCGCCTATCCCAACTCAACAGCCGGTCCTTACTTGTCCAAAAGTGCCGAAAAGTTATTCACCTCCAGCAGGTCAAAACCATTCTTCTTCATTCATCAAGCAACATCCAATGAAAGCATCTGTTGCCATTATTCCGTTCAAATTCATCAAGCTTGAAGTCAAAAAGCGTGAATTGGTTACGGCAAATTATTTCCAGATTAAGAAGACTATACTCCTCGTCGGCGGGTACACGATGGCAACTTTCGGTGCTATCGCCGTCGATGGAAAATCTCAATTTCGTGCACCCCCGGCGGAAAGTCTCGTTTGCCGAAGAGCTCGAAAAGTAATCCCTCATTTCTGGCGTTGATAAGAAACTCACCACCCTACCCGAGTCCGTCCGATCATCGGCGGAGAAAAGCTGATTAAGCAACGAGCACGGTTGGCAATCATTCAGTGCTAATTCCGGGATGAGTGATGGTCGGCCATCAGTTTTGTAAATTTGCTTTTATGAAATATTGTCCAATTCATCGCCCATTTCATCACCCCAAGATTGAACCCTGTAATCATCAAAAATTCTGACAAATGATTTAAGCAACCGTGGCCGGAGACGGGATTGGGGCTGGAGACGCCGACGACGTCGACGAAAGAAAGAAAATTCTGATTCGACACTGTCTGCCACATCGAATTACAGCTCAGTCGTTTATTCTCACGCAGCCTCAATGGCAGGGCGGGCCAGGCCGAAATCATACAAATGTGATCAAACTCAGGAAGCCAACGAAAATAAATTAAATTGCACGGCAGCATGATCCGGAGGAATTTCACCAAGGCCATCCGGTCGATTCGCTGGTCGTGGCCGTTGCTGGGCGTTGAAGTTGAAGACCCCGATCCGCCCGTTCAGACACCACCTCCACTGCAATGTGTACCCGATCGGTGGGCTGTTTTCGCTCTCTCTCTCTGTCGCAATTGCATCTTCGGTGGTGGCTTTGAAAGCCTGATTTAATTTTACGAGCTCGGGAAGAGAATAACAAGAGCCACGCTGCAAATTTCCTCCAACGACAACGGCAAACGAAATTCGATTTCAAATCGTTAAAAATTTCTCCTCCATGGGTTTATGCTCACTCAGTGCTTAAGCTCGGTACTGCCAATGCAATCAAACGGGGGGGAAGAGCTTGAGCTAAATGGATTAGAGACGTGACTGGATTTTTATCGGTGGTTTAGGTTGCGCTATTTCCAAAAGTGGATCAAGTTCAAGCGTACGTGCTTGTTTGCTAAGATGACCAGTTTTTACTGCTTTCGAGGTCGAGCAAAGCGGGTTCGGGCAGAATTTAATTATGGCTCGTTATCGGGAAAGATCTCCTAATAATAAGAGCTAGCCCAGATTATCAACGGGGGATAACAATTTGAAAGAAAAAATATCCGCTTACTCCCTGATTCGGACCGTCTTACCGTTCATGATTCGGGCGGTCATTTTGCGAAGGATTTCCCAGGTAGAAATATGCTTTAGGTGTGCCGGCTTTATCCGCTTTGAACTGATTTGTTTGTTTGCACACAAAACAACATAACCTAGCTCGGTGTCGGCATGCTAATCGTTGTTTGCTTTTGGTTCTCGAGAGCTGTTGCACTCAACCCGGTAACAACTTGACAGCTCCAGAGTAAAGTCAATGTACCTCGATAATCTTGGCTCACTGGTTCTGTCTAATCAGATGAATCCTAGAACAAATTATCAAATGAACGTTAACGTTAATGCGAGCCATTTGTCGTGGTCTGACTAAAAGTTTTCAACTTCAATAATGTTGCTTCACCGTTGCTGCTGCTGTCAAAGTTCGTTGCAAGAATGAACTGAATCAGCACCAGGGTTGCCAGATTTTTTTTCAAATGTCTGTGATAAAATTTTGAAATGTCTGGGAATGCATGTAAAAGTCTGTAAATTTCTTTTTTTTTTACAAAATTAGACGTTTTTCAAAGAAAAGACGTAATAAAAGAGTGAGTTATGTAATTTTTGCTATATGTGTGATTATGTAAACATGTCTGCATATATTTCTTAGATTGTATTCAACACTATTGTTTAATATTTTCTATTGCTTTTCTCTCCTTGTAACGTTCTTTCGAGTTTTGTATTTTAAAATCAAAATTTAGTTTGTATTTTAAAATCAAAATTTAGACTTTTTTTCTGTTCAACAATAACCATTGAATGACAATGAAAAACAGAGTCAATTTTCCGTTACCTAAATTATAGAGCTAAACTCAAAACATTTAATTTTATTGCATTAGTAAAAAAAACACTACAATGAAACTAAAAAGAATTTTTTTCTTAGATTATGTCGAGGAGCTGTCATCTTCGATTATATACATTTGTGTTTCATTTGAACGCTCCTCCTCCTTTCAGGGAGGGGAGGGGTCTCTAACTATCACAAAAACCTTCTTCGGCCCCAAAAACCCCTCCATTTGAAATTACACGCAGATCGGTTCAGTAGTTTTCGAGTCTATAAGGTTCAGACAGACAGACAGACATTCAGAAATTAATTTTTATACATATAGATTCTTTGAACTTGGGAAGCATTCTCGAAAACTTCGTGGATATATTGATACACTTCTTGAAATGTTTTTATACTTCTCAGCTAAACTTCAGAGAGATCTTCTTACTGTTCAAATCTTCCAAACGAGGTGAGATGGAAAGTAAAGAATTGTAATTCCTGCATGAGTGTGTATCCACACAGTATGATGCGAACGGTTGGGCAGATGGTGTGTACCATATTTTAATATGGTGTCATGAGTGGTTAATATCATTATGGTCATATGAATGATTTTTGTAAAGACTGCTTTTTAGGTTGGTCGGTGATTATCTCATGAATTTCAGGGAAACTCTCTCTTGATCTTCTCAAAAAGGATCTTTTTTTAAAATCTGGGAAGTATCCTCTTGAACTTCAGACAAAATTCCTCATGAACATCCTGGCTGTCACTCCTTATTTTCATTGAAATTTACATTTAAGAACCCAACCTTACCTTCCAGAAACATTTAGTAATTTTTTTTCCTGAACATAGTTACTTTCTAAACTTCTGATAAGTCCCATCCTGAACTACGAGGTAAATTTCTGCAAAACTTAAATTTCTGTAAAATTTCTAAAAAAACTGGAAAAAACTGGAAAATTTCTGGAAAAAACTCTCCAGAATTTCTTGGTAAATCTTCTTAGAGATGTTAAAAGTTTCTTCCAGATCTTCTGAGAAGTTCTTTTCCGAACTTCCGAGATGTTCTCTCCTGAACTGCAGAGGAGTATTCTCCTGAACTTTGGGGAAGTTTGTTCCCGAATTGATGAGAAATTTCAGCTTGAACTATAAAAAAGTTCCCCCTATACTTCTAGAAAGTTTCTTCCTGATTCGAGAAGTTCTCATTCTGAAATGCTGGAATGTTCGATTCGGAACTTTGGGGAAGCTCTCTAGCACTTCTGGGTAGTTCCAACTAAACTTTTGGGAAGTCTCTTAGGAACTTCTGAGAAGTCCTATTGTGAACTTCTGAGGAGTTCTTTCCTGAAATTTTTGAAAAATTCCTTCTTGATCCTACAGGTAGTGCCTTCTATGGTAAGTTTCTTCCTGAAATTCGGAGAAATTTTTTCCTGAGCTTATTCTTTCCAAACTTCTGATTGGTCCCACTGCGAACTGGTGAACTGTGAGGAAAATTTTAATTGAAACTTTGGAAATACCCTCTCCAAAATTTCTAGTAAATTTTCCTTAAATTTATTCGTGAAGTTTCTTCCTTGACTTCTGAGAAGTCCTCCTCCAAACTTTCTTGAAGTTTTCTCCAGAATATAGGGGAAGTTTGTTCCGGAACTATTGGGAAATTCTTGCTCAAATTAGAAGAAAGCAGTGTGAATGCTCCTGGAAAGTTTCGTTCTGTTCTTTAGAGAGGTTTTTTTTCCTGAATTTTGAGAAATCCTTACTCTGAAATTCTAAAATTTTCTCCTCTTAGCTTTGGAAAAAGCTTCCTAGGTCTTCTGGGAAGTTCCAACTAACCTTTTAAGAAATTTCTACCAGAACTTCTAGGAAGTTATTACCTGAACTGCCGAGAATTTCTCTCCTCAACTTCTACGACGTATCGTCCTGATGAATTTTTCCTGATTTTTTAGAAATTATAGTTCCCATCGGAAATTCAAGGAAGTTTTTTCCAGAATTTCTGGGAAGTTCAATTTTCAAAATCTGGAAAAAACTCCAAAACCGCTGAAAAGTTCCAAACTTTAAATAAGTCTTCCAGAAGCTCTGATGAGTCCTCTCCTGAATTTTGGGGAAGTTCTGTCATGAAATTCTGGTAAGTATTATCTTGAACTTCCGGATTGTTAGGTTTTGAATTTTTTAAGGTTTTTCTTGCTGGAACTGCTCACTCCCAATACTTCTGAGAAGTTTCTGCCTGACCATCATACAGCAAACTGCATGTAGTTAAAATTTCATTTGAATTTATTAGATGCATTTAAAATAGTTCGTCCTATACTTTAACATGAGAGCTGTCAGATTTATCACCACTCGGTGTCTTCTTATTTTTTTAACCCTGATTCGTCCATAGCTTACTACACCTTTTATTTCGTTTCACGCTAAGTTAATTGTATTCAAATCGAATGATAATACCCAAATCTAAAGGTTTATTAATACTCTTAAAATCCTTCAAAGCATTTAACATTTCCTTCACACATACTCTGTAGTCTACACCTTTCTACTATTTTTAGGTTTTTCAAAGTAAAATATAATATTTTCACCTATTGTTGAGTGACGGCGTCAGAGCAATCAGCGGGACTGGATGACGGTAAAAAATAGTTTGATTCAAACTAAATTTTTAGTTAGTTTTTCTCTGAACAAAATATCAGTTTGATTAACCACCGCTTCGGTAGAATCAAATTTCAATCTTAATTTGTTTTCCCTAAGGCAACGCAACCTGTGTTTTGGTAATAATAGATTCCATTCAAAGTGGAAGGAACACAAATATTAGTTTAGAACAACCATAATTTGTGTTGTATTTTGGTAATATATTTAGGTAGAAACAACTAACCTGCCTGTTTGTTTCGAAACAAAATCGTTGGTTTTAAACAACTAGTCTTTTAGTTTGTATGTCAACAAACAAGTTAAGTCCATTAACTTTTATGCTTGGGGTTGAGAGAAGTGTATTTCATACACTAATTAAACGAGAAACTCATTCATTAAATTAAAATAATCTCCTCTTTAGCATTCTTAATCTCCCGTTTCTCTCTCTCTCTTCTTCTCTCTATCTATCTCTCTATATATCTCTTTTTCTCTCTCTCTCTCTCTTTCCCTGTTTCACTTTCCCTTGTTCCCATTCTCAAGTAGTTATGATTTATTTTCAAATTAATTGAAAAAAAGCCACATCAACATTACGCCTCAATAAAAATTTGTTCTTGCAGTGTTTTTAACATCCATACATGAGGAAACGAAAACGTGTATTCCAAAGCTAAAAGCGGTAGCATCGAGAATAGATGGCCCTTTTGTTTATGCACGGTAGAGACATCTACAATTTGTAGGTAGGTACGTGAAACTGAGCTTATTTGTGAAGATGTTCGAGGGTTGGTTGCACTATACATGCCAAAAGATGTACCAACAGGTTATGGCGAATTATGGCGGACGGTAAACACTCTCCGTGGTAGTCGACGATAGCTTAAAATACCGTACTCCAGCGAGTGAACGAACTCACGGACAACCCCGAAGAAGCAGCGGAAGAACTGGCAACATTCTACAGCCAGAGATCAGTGACCTCTAGCTACCCTCTATCCTTCCAGATGGCAAATGCATCAACAGAACGAGAGTCTATAGGTTTTTCGCCCAACACCGATGAAGTATACAATAACCCTCAACGAACTCCTGTGGGCTCTCGACAGAGGGCGAGGTGTCTCGACAGGTATAGTTGGGTATCCACTGCTTCAACGTCTTCCTCTAGCATAATGTTCCCCGATAGCTGGCGGATTCTATTGTCGTTCCGATTCCAAAACCTTGATACAGGATCGGCAACTTTCCAATCCCTAGAGCGAATTATGAATAGACAACTGACCATGGAACTGGACTTGAACGGACGACTCGGCAAACGTCAAAATGCGCGTACGAGCACATATTTCGCGAGCCTGTGAATCCCGTCTACGAAT
>JASCZW010018096.1:0-16043 GCA_034211315.2 Aedes japonicus
TAGGGACAAGAGGAATGCTAATTAATTTATTTCCGATCGATTGCATTTTCTTTGCAGGAAAATGTAGGTATTGAATCCGGCAACTCATCAGATAGAGGTCTGTTTTCGATACTGTTAATTGACCAGGTAAATTTTCGGGCAATTATGTTATGTGTTAAGGAACTAGTTTCAAGGTGCTCACTGATTTTAGCGATGCAGTTAGGGTAAGTTCATCAGTAAACGTGTCCGAGTATTGGATGTGATAGCAATATCAGTGTTAAATCCTACAAATTTGCTTGATACATACCACAACTTTATCAAACAACACATTGCTCTAATTCTGATACACTTCCCCCACAATTATGAATCACTTAAGCATTCCTGCTTGTTTGTATAAGCTCACAAATAACGTTTTAAGGCGCTTAATTATAAAACATCCAGTGCTTTTGTCACAGAAAGGAAAGATCTTTTGGCTGGCCTTGTACTTATTTCGATGTAAAGTTAATTTTTCGCAGAAAAAATGTATTTGTTTAGGTGATAAACCTATAGAATACAAAATTATGGATCACTTTTGAGCAAGGTAACAATTATGAAACATTTTTCATCTTATAAAAATAAAAAATTGAAGATTTCTTTGGAATTTATTCAGACTGCTATTAAATTCCATTTCTCGGTTTTGCCCTTGCGTGTTCTAAACACTTTCTTCTTAGCTTTTTCTTGATTTTATTTTAAGAAGTTTTTCTTCTGTTTTTTGTTTCTGAACTTTGCGTTTTTCGTCTTTCTTTCTTGGCATCTTCGATTTATTTCTTCTCCAGATCCTTTTTCTTCTACTATTGTTTCATAGCTTCCTATCACTGGTAGCTACAGATGGGGCATGCGTCGTTTTCGTTGGCTTGGATCATCTGGTTTAACCCTTAGCTCGATTAAAATGTCTTCAAATGAATCCTATGACTTTGAACAGGATGCAATTGAAGTTTATATTTCCGCTTTTCCTGCGTTTGTATAGGGTTTAGAGAATCTTTCCGTAAATTAGAAAGGAAACAAAAGATACATAAACCACCAAACAGGGCAACCAGCATTCCTGTTTGCAGTTTCCGAATATTTGACATAGCAGTATCTGAGTGATTTTAAAATTGATAATTGTTGCATATTTAACAACCTACCACCGTTAAGTACACTACCTACTTCTGGGAGGCAGTAGCATTTGCCATTATCTTTACAACAAATTCAATAGTAATGCTTCAAAACTGATCAGTTCCGTATTTAGTGAAAAATAAACCATCAGCTTTATCCTTAATGAATTTTCAGAAATATTGACGTCCAAGGTATAGAGTCCACAAATATTAAAAAGCGTTTTCAAACAATCCTTTGAGATTGTGAAATTATCCAGCACCGTTTTCAGAAGCTTGGCAAGGTTCACAGAAAAAAAAAGATTAATTTTAACAAACTCGTAAAATTTGCCGACGTTCAATTGCAAGCCAGAGCAAGTGTTAACAACGACATTGTATTCAATCTTTCATAAAACAGACCTGATATACAGGGGATAGACAAAATGATCGGGACTCACAAATTTTTGATCAACTTTGTAGTGCTCTAACTTCATTAAATATTATCCGATTTAATTTTGCTATGAAGCTTTCGATTGGAAATTAATGTAGTTTTTTTTTATCTTGGTAACATAATTGGCAATGGACCCCGAACAATGGAGTTGTTTCGGGTTTCTGTAGAGGCACATGTTGAATTTGTGATGAGATTTTGTACAAGATGCCGTTGTCAAACAATTTTTTTCAGCAAAAACACTTAAATTTTTTTCAAGCAAATGAAATGTCAATTACAGGAATTGGCTTTAAATTGACCGAGATATGGCCATTTCCGTGAAACAGGTTCTGATGCCGTTAACTCTTTACTTTACTCAAAACATTTTCATGACAAACCTTATTATAAACTTAAAGTGGATGCTTGACCATATTGGTCGCTCCCGGAACCATCGAAACGTCCCCTGGGGAACTTGTAGTAGAGGCCATTTGTGTTTTTCTCCAAAACATGCTGTGCGGCAGCTCTATCTTAATAATTTCCTCTCTTCCTATCCCAATCGCTTCAGTCGGGTGCTCTGATGGTCCCTCTCTTCATGCCAAACAATTGACCTTCCTTAAGGAATGCTTTCCACAAAAGGGCAGTAAAACTCTCTTTTTCTGAGTTACTATGCATAGTCTAAGTATTCTCAGCGTCACGTTCACAAAGAGGTTTGAAACTATGGTACTGGTAATAAATTGTGCACCTTCCATATTTCCAAAATTTGTCATAATATCCAGTAACTATGAAAGATAACATTTCGATATCTTTGAACGAAAATTACAATTACATACTATAAATTAGAAGAAAAATTAGTAATCTCCATTTAATTTCAACTACCTTTGCTTATCTTCGACAGATACGCGTATTTCGTCTACAATGTGCAGACTTCTTCAGTGTCTCGTACTAATAACTCGACTAATTACTAATTTTTCTTCTAATTTATAGTTACAAGTATTCCACTAAACAGCTCATACCCTCTAGGATTTACAATTACATATTTGTTTTCGTAATATGGCATGATATCAAGTTCAAGTGATTGTTCGTTTTTTCTGGACAAAATAAAGTACGCACTTAAAAAAATCATGACTTTTATTGCTTATTCCTAAAATCAATACTTAGTGTGACCACTTCGCGCCTCAATAACGGCTTACAGGCATCATGGCATACTTTCGACGAGATTTCGGATGTGTTGGGGGTTTAAATACACCCAGGCCTTCTCCAGAGCTTCGAATACTTTGTCACGGCTGGTCACGTCTCCTTTGTTAACATTTTGATCCTGAATAGACCACACATTTTCGATAGGATTCAAGTTCGGGCTTTGAGGTGGCCGTCCAATAGTTCGATACGTTAAGCACGGAAGTAGGCAGTGGTTTGTGGGCGGTGTGCTTGGGGTCGTTATCTTGTTAAAAAGTAAACTTTTTCTGCAAACCAGCTTTACCTGTCGACTCCTTCAGATTTCTTTGGAGAATGCTGATATTAGAGTAGGCAGTCATTATTTAATTGATTTTGACAAGATTTTCAACCCCAGACCACGCAAAGCACCCCCACGCCATGATATTGCCACCTCCGTACTGCACTGTTTTTTAAACATTTTTATCTGCAAGTTTCTCTCCAGGTTTTGTCCAGATTCGTGCCCTTTGTTTACGACCAAAGAGATCGAACTTACTCTCATCACTCCAGAGAACCTGTTTCCAGAAGTCTAATGGCTTGTCGACGTACTTTTGGGCAAAGTTGAGACGTTTGATCCTACAGGAGTTATAATTAGTCTTAAACCTGTTAACTTTGTGAATCAAAGGTCGGCGTTCGGCAAAGCTGTTCTTATAACCTATTTCATGTAGTCTTCTGCACACGGTTCGAACGGTTATGTTCAGGTTAACGTTTTCCTGATTACATGGCTGGTGATCGACGAATTTTTAGTCACTTCGCGCTCAATTTGGCGATCATCATTGATTGTTGTCTTCCGTTTCCTTCATCTACCTGCTCTGTTCGCCACACTTACGAGAACCTCGTACTTCTTGCATATTTTTTGCACTCCTGCCTCATTTAATTCCTATTTCCGAGTGAATTATCTGCTTGAAAGTCCCTCTTGACGGTTTTTAATGATAAGTTTGCAGATATCTAGAGAAATTTGTTTTTTTTTGACGTTTCTATGCGGTTTGACGGGTTGGAAAGCATTTGCACGCTGTACGCAAAGATGCACAGTTGTGGTTGTAATAGTGCGTAATTTATACTGTCTAGCTGAAAAGCGACTCATGCTGGCATTTTACCAAACTATTAAAAATGTATATTATATAAAGATTTAATGATGTGGTATTAATTTTATGAATTAAAAATACTACATTTAATCTATATTAACTGTATTGAAATACCTAATGCCGAAAAGGTTAAAGTGATTTGAATTTCATTACATTACATTCAAAGTGATTTGAATTTAATTACATTACATTCAGGTGCGTACTTTATTTTGTCCAGTACTGTATTTGTAATTAACTGAAATCCCAATTCATCAAGGTTGAACATTTGTTTTCATCATAAATTGAAAGTTCGACACCCTTTTTCTTCAACGACTGGTTCCCAGAAATCACTAGACCTAATTGAACGAAACAACAACCATATGAAAGATATTGAGGTCCCAAAAATGCTGTTGGTATTTTTTCGAATCGACCAACTAGCTCCAAGAGTATGGCTGAAACATTTTCCGAAGAATGCGCGTGTTTATCCTAGAAATGGCATTAACCATGTTACATCCATTATGTGCCATATAATATCACATATAAACTGGCAAAATATAGCAGTGGTTATCATTTTGATCGTTCTGGCTTGAATTCACCAAATTCGGACATATTCCAAGAACTCCAAGGGAAAGTGGAAACTTTCTGACTCGGCACAATCCCATAATGCGACACTTCAAATCACATAAGAATTCTTCATCCGTGGTTTAGTGTCCTGGGTCCTATTAAAGAAATCTGGAGGTATTCGTTGTACTGCATGGCGAGTGTCCATTTCTTACTTGAAATAATGCTAAGCAACTCTTTAAATCACGTGAGAATTTTAAAACAAGTAAAATGATGGTTCTGTAGACTCAAACATGAAACTACGAACTAAGCCTCATTAGGAAAATGTATTCGTGCCTAATTCATTCAATTCACTTTTTTATGTTGTATTTGATCGAAAGAGAAAAAAATCACGCGAATTTGCCATGGAATTCACGTAAGAACGCTAATCGTAGAAACTGCCATTAACAAAAGATATATAAAATGTTCCTAAAATTTACAAATTATTCACAAAGCGACTAAAACGACCAAACCAAAACCATTAAATCAGTTGAGAATTGTCACCTTAATGAAACCAACAAGCTAGAAATTAACTGCAGGATCTTAAATTCAACTGAGTAAGGTGATCGACTAGTAATATTCGCAGCAAAATAATCAAGACATTCATTAATTTTACTGTTGTTTTAAAATCTTTTGAATGTAAAATGTCAAATCAAAACCAAAATGTTTGTAAAGTTAAAATAAATACCAATTCAACATTCAGTATTAGATATCTTGAACGGCAAAGTTGGGGGGTTTGAAAAATTCGGGTTAATTGCATTCCAGGACACCACTGTTTTAAAAACTCTCCATTTGAGACTACCATTTTAGGCCAAAAGTATTCAAATCGATTCTATAATCGCTGTTGAAATAAACCATTAAAAACAAAAAACACCCGAGGGACATGAGTGTAGCTTTTTCAGGGATACTTCCGGTGAACATAAAACTCTGAGCTTTCAAATGTCTTCGCTTTTGTTTTCCTGAGATACAATATTTCGAATATTGATTTCGGCTGAAAACCCTTGGTGGGTTGGATAGTTATCGCTGGTTTAAGATGTTATTCGGCTTTTTCCTATAAATTTCGCTTTGTTCGCATGCGTCGCTGGATAAATATTCAACTCGTGCTAAAAAATATCCGCTTTTTGAATCTTTTCGCTTTTCTGGTTGTTTCATGGAATTTTGCTATCCAGCAAAAGAAGTAAATGCATAAGAAACACATGTTTCTACTTCCGTTATAGATCTCCTAAGTAATAAGAAAATATCACGAAATCACGTATCTCAGGGTATAGATCGACCACAACTGCGTTTTCATTATTTCTTCTCATAATACACAATTAAAATATTCCGAGTTAAGCATTAACTTGTCAGACATGTGCTTACTTTGACTGCATTATTAATTTCACGCATTGTGCAAAATGAGAGATATTGCTGGTTCATTCCATTGCCGGTCACTTTAATCAAATGTTTTCATATTATAATTGAACTGCCATCAGAATTGTTTGTGGCAGTTGGCATTAAATAAAATACTGGCAATTCTTTCTACAGTGCCAACATAATTCACAACATCTAGATTCTATGCATTTAACCACAACTTATACCAAACTTTAAAACGGTCCATTTCATTTCTTTATGCTGTTTCCCAAGGTGGCCATTATCTACAACATGTTACAACGATATTCAACAATCGCCTGGCATCGGCCAGCAGCGGGGGCGCCAGCGAATACGACAGTTATCGCTACTCGCCAGTGGGCCGGGCCCACGGTGGCCACAGCGATCGGGGCTCGCCATCAGCCATCCATCCGTCATTCAGCCGGAGAGGTGCTGATGGATGCGCGGAAAGTTCTAGACCAGGTGATCTGGCCGGCAACATGATACGAGGTGAATATCGTTGTAACACTATCTTCTTTTTCTAATTTTCTTATTCTGATTCATGGATTCTACTCGGTTCGCCTAACAAAATCGACACATATACTCTTGAAGTTTTCCTATTAGCTTCAGATGATATTAGCATGGACAATGCCTAGCAATGCGAGTGTTGTTCGAGTTGGTCTCCACTTTTGTTTTTCCATTTCTTGATCTCCATTCTAAGAGAACAAGCAGACACTTCACAGGATCATTCTGGTCCTATAAATTGTTGAGGTGGTCCGAGTTTTGCTAATTGTCGGCTTTTTCATTCCCTGGAATTCCGTAGTGGGCGGGAACACAATGTATGTTGACTTTGTTTCGACAAGTCAATTTTTGAAGTGACATAGCACATTCCCATACATGTCTATAGTTTCTACGCAAGCATAATATAGAACATGCGAGAATTGCTTGAATTTCTGCTTAAAACACGGTTGGCCACTTACCCATATATATTGAGACATCGACCCCTGAACCAGTTATCCCTGCTCCGACAAGATTGTCCAATCTTGAACCGTCTGTATAGAAGACATCAATCACGACCAGGATTTGTCACATTGTATAAGCGACTGAAGTGATATTTTTCTCCATCCAGTCTTCATTTTTGTTACAAGAGAATCAATATCAATCATTTTTAAGATACTCAGATGTCCATTAGGATCACCTTCTATAAAGCGCTTTGTCCGTTGAACCCTTATGCGTTTCTTTCAGCTTCTAATTGAGCAATTTGATACAATGGAAGCATATAAAGCAGAGCATTTAGTGCCATACTCGGTGTACAGCTCAGTGCACCCGTTATTGAGAGAGCAGCCAGTCTTTGTAGTCTTCTCCGCAAGTTTGAGTTGATTTTTCTTTGGATTTTGGATTTCAATATTTCCATGGTTTGCTTTTCAGTGTCCTGAGTTGTTCGTGAGTTTTCTACCACAAAATGAGACTTGTTAATTTTTGTCCAATGATATTTGTTGCTTGAAACGCTTTCGGCATCAGCTTCCGATAAACTTTTCCGGTTCATGAGTCACGTTAGTTCGAAATCCGTTTCACATGTAACGGGTTTTATTTTATGCATTTTGTTAAACCCCATTAGTCTCGAGCAGGAAAGGTAGATCGAGCACCAGCAGATCGAGCACCTTGAACAAAACAAAAAAATTGAGTAATTTAATAGTATCCTCCGCTTTTCTACGCTTTCAAAGATAACTTTTCCCAATGCCTCACGGTTCAGCTTGCCGCTGTTTTGATGAAAACACTATCTCCAAACGCAGCTTTGATCTTGTGGCTTTCCTGGTTCGACCACAAGCCTTGCAATTGCATCTGCGTCGATAATAGAAACATTTTTATCTGGGAAAACATTCGATACAGTAGTTTTAACTGTGGCAATTCCTTCAGCCAAAACAACGAGAAACTTTGTAGTATTAGTTCAAGTAGGTACAGAGCATTTCAGAACACACATTATGCAAATTAAAACTCTCGATGAAAGAGCACATACTTTGAAAAAAAAAAAGATGAGTGGTTAAATCCAGTCATCAAAGAAAGACTTATTATCTTTTATGAAAGTCGGGCATGTAGTTCTCCGTGGTTGAACTGTGAACAATGAGAAGAGCATACACATATTATCGAATACATCAACACACGGTAGTGCAAGAAGTGATGTTTCTTTCTGGCCACACAATCCTGCCTTTCCGTTAGTAGCCCCAGTTCATCTTCAATTTTGCTGATTGCAAGCCTTCGAGGCGACCGGCGAAACATCCTTACACTTTTTCATTTCGAAATGGTGTTTCTACGATTTCCGCACGTCCGTCCGTTAGAGCTGTATTTTCTCAATAGTAATTGCTATTTTCCACAACAAAAATTCACCCACAAATTTTTAGTCGAATTAACAGCCCACACACATTACGTTGACAATAAATTTTTAACGGTTAAAAATAAATATAGGGTAACGGGATGTAATGTTAGCCTAGCCCCTTCATTCGGCCTATGTACCAAGTATATCATTTATTCAGCTATAAACAACAAAATCATGTTGCTATCATGCTGACCAATGAATTTCAAGGTAATTGAGATATTATAAACCAATTTATAGTTGTTCACTTCCGCGTAATTTTTGATTTCCTCAACTTTTTAGACTTCATCAATTCACTGGTTAAGCTTACGCGATTATCACCACGGTCTTCGGATAAACTAACATTGGCCAAATTGAACCGATAAACCTAGTTATCAGCCTAGATTTACAAACAATAGACATACGTTATAAACTAATTGTTTTTATAGATAAAATTACAATGATTCATCAAGAAAACCGTGGTCTGTTTTATTAATAACGTATTAATAACGTGGCCTGTTTTATTAATAACGTATCAAAAATGCTATGACTGGTAAAATTAACAATGGAAATTTATAGCATTCGAATGTATATTTTTCAAATGTCTCTTATTAACACAAAGCACAGGAACACAATCTGTTTAGAGCGAATTAAAATGTTTTCATTATTTGATGGGTGATAAATTAGGCGTGAAAATAATTTAAGTGTTTTAGAGCAGTTTTATTTAAGTTTGTTGAAAACTTTTTGTTGGGTAGAGTGAAAATAGCTGGCATTGCCTTAAATCCGAAAATAAGGAAAACAAATCGCACGATAATTGCATTTAATAAAAAACTTTACAAATGGGACGAAATTGCATCCACAAATAGACCTAATTTGTTGCTTATAGACGGACATTGCATCCATATTCCTAAAAAGTTTTTGTCCTAATAAAGCTAATTGTTTAGTTTGTCGTAGTTTAAAATAACAAGCTTCTCATTAAGCATATCTTTGCAAGCAAATAACTAGTTGAATGCATGTTGTAGCTCAATTACTTTATGAGTAAAATTGAAAAATGTAACCGACCTCAGCATAATAGGCTAAGGTATGGGACATATACCCTGCCTAAATCTATTTCAAACCGAGGAAAAAAGGCAACTGAAAAATCAACACTTTAGATTTTCAGCACGGTTTACTGCGATCAGTTAGAACTTGGTCTATCGTTAATATACCCATACTATGTTCGAATATGCTGTCGGAGAAAAAATAGTCACGTTTGAAACAAAAAAAAATTGTTGTTGAAATTCAAACAAAAAACTGGTTGTTTTAAAAATCCGTTGCTTTTTTATCTAAAGTTGTTTCTTTCTAAAGATATTACCACAATCCAACTAAAATTATGGTTGTGCTAAACTTATATGTTTGTTGTTTCAACCTTGAAGGAGATTTATTATTACCAAAACACAGGTTGCGTGGACTCAGGAAAACAAAATTAAAATTAAAGATTGATTCAAACAAAGTGGCGGTTAGATCAAACTATTATTTTTTTGGAGAAGAAATAACTAAAAACTTAGTTTGAAATAAACTTGTTTTTCTGGTTGTTTCATTTTGCCTCATCCGATCCCGTTGCATGTTCTGACGCTGTCATTCAACAATAGGTGAAAATTAAACATTTTACTTAGAAAAAACTGAAAATAGTAGAAAGGCTCACATGAACATAGATTTCTTTTAGACTGAAAGAAGTCTATACATGTAAATGTGCACTTTTTTAATGTTTGTTAGCATTTCATTCAAATAATTGAAATTACAGAAAAATGTACGTGATTGTAAACGGAAGTGATTGGTGTTTCAACCGTTTTCGTTTGTTTGTTTCAAACGGCAACTCAGTTTAAATCATACTAAAATTAGTTTGAAACAAACCATAAGGGTTGATATCCAACTGATCAACCAACTAATCTGTTTGTTTTTGTAGCTGTCATAATGAAACAACCAACATTATAGTAAATTCAAACAGATGTCAGTTGAACTTAACTGCTTAATTCCAGAAATAATTACTCAAAATATTAGTTTGTTTCAACCACCGTAGGTTGTCAAATCAAACTAATACGATGTTTGTGCCCAATTTAACGTGAAATTTCGGCTAAATGATACTAGACTATGTTTGCGTTCACTAAAATTTTTTCGCAGTACATCATCAATTATTGGAACTTTGAAATTGGAATTACGTTTTCCCTAAAATGGCTCCCCCTCAAAGAGTTGTATCGTAGAGTTTAAGTATTGGACAGCTGAGACAATTACTTATATACTACATTCTCAAGTTGGGGGTGACCCCGACGTAGTGGTTAGCATCCATGCCTCTCACGCCAAAGTCAGAAATTCGAATCTCACCCCCAGACTAGTTACGAAAATGCCCAAAAGCGGTGTTTGAGATACTACGACGGGAGATGAACCAGCCCGAGGCTGAGAATCTCGATAATTAAGAAACAAACAAACAAACATTGCTCAAATTGTGTTCTGTTGGTGAAGTTAAATAAGATTTTGAAAGTAAGAAATTGAGAAGTTTTTGTTTATCATTTCTTTTATCATTTTATGTTCATAATTTTGAGTTTTCAATCAACCTGCATCATTTATATTTACGTTAGCACACTTGATAATATGATAAAATGATATATGATGAATCAAAACTAAAAAGGCTACAATAAAATCAGATGGGATAACAATGGCCACATGAAATATATCATAATACTGATCATGCAGGAGGCCTCCCTCTTGCGATAGGTAGTTGGTGGACAACAATGCTAAAGTTACTAAAGAGATCTTTGTTATATAGAAGGTTTTTGTATTCGGCAAATTTATTAGGTGCGTCAAATAGTTACAGCAGGTAAACATAAACACCTTAAATCTAACTAGAAATTAGAAGAAAAATTAGTATTCTCCATATAACTACAACTACCTTTGCTTATCTTCGATAGATACGCGTATTTCGTCTACAATGTGCAGACTTCTTCAGTGTCTCGTGTCAGTGTCAGTGTCAGTGTCAAGTCGAGTTATTAGTACGAGACACTGAAGAAGTCTGCACATTGTAGACGAAATACGCGTATCTGTCGAAAATAAGCAAAAGTAGTTAGAATTAAATTGAGAATACTAATTTTTCTTCTAATTTCTAGTTACAGCCATTCCACTAAACAGCTCAAACCCTCTAGGATTCACCTTAAATCTATTTATACTGCCACTCATCGCAACTCCAAAAGTGAATTCTCTAAGGGAAATGGTGGCTTATTACTTTCAAAATACATGCATGCATACAGAATTAACCTGAATAAACATTCTAAAAAATTTCGTAGTAAACCACGAAACTATCTATCTGATAGCATATGAAGCAATGAAACAAAGTAAACTTCAAACACGATTGTCTAGGCAGCCTGATTTTTGCTATGGGGCGGACTTGCCATGAGCGACATTATATTGATCAAATTCTGTTAATGGTTTCCAACTTATGATATTTTTTTTCAATCAGGCAGAGCTGAAAATAAATCGACAGCGCTTAACTGATGTCGAACAGATGAGAAGTACGTTTTTTTTTAAATTTTCGTATGGCATTCCCAATCTTATGTTTTATGTTGATAATATGACATATTGAAACCATTGCAGTTTCGCAACTGTTTGAAAAAAATGACCAAACCCTGAATCTTCAATTTCTTGTTTGGGCTCATGAAATATATTTGGCATCCTTATTAACTAAACAAAATTAATTCAATTTAAAAAGTGCTGCAAAGCTTTCAAAGTTCAAATTCAAAATGATTAAGCTGTTTTCATCAAATCGGGAAAATTCCAACAACAGGAATTCATTTCTTTTTATTTGAATGAGTTTCCCTGTTTGATTTTTTCGTCCATTGCGATCGGAGAAATTCATTTTTTTTAAATTCAATTTTTTTTAAATGAAACTATTATTATTGATTAAAATTAAACTAGAAATTACTATCTGGTTAAACCTTTAAAATTGTCTCAAGCAAAAAGAGATCCAAACTGATATTTACTGGGCTCTATCTCTCATGTTAACGAATTTGAAGTAAATGTATTACGTGTTAATAACATTAGTTTAACGACCGCTGCCATGAATCTTAAATACATGCGCCTCAGATAGTGCGACAAAAATCCACTCCCTCGTTCACCCATTCCATCAGATTAGACAATAAAATTTACATTTTATAATGAGTGGCATTCAAAATTATACAGACCCACGACCACAACAGTTGTTTTCGATCGATTTTCTCATAAAGCAAATAATCTCGTAAAAAGAACCCTACCATCTCATCCTACGCAAAGCAGCTGCACACATATGAAGTTGTTTATTAACGGTCCCTACGGCAACTTGTTCACCACCTACACACGTTGATGGTTATTAAAAATCAATTTCTGCTTCAAACATAAATCTTGTTCAAACCCACCAAGATCTTCAAGGCGAACGGCAACAACTTCCCAATCTTTGGTTCGGGACAGACTTCTCTCTAACCTCTAAGTAGTTACCCATACCACTTGAAAAACATGAATCTCACTTGGACTGGGCCCCTCGCCGCTTAAACTCAGTTCTACGCTGGAATGTGTGTGTGCAAGTGTGAGTAGTTTATTCACAATATATTTAGTTGTTTTATTTACTATAAAACAAACTATAAAACGACGATAAACTAAACTCTGAGGAGCCAATGGCAGTTAAACGGCCAAGCGTTTTCTTCTTGTCGGCATTATCATCATTCCCGGGTTCAAAAATGACTCACGGAACAATCGTAAAGGGGGAATTGTTTATGTGTTTTATTTTCCTATTATCTCGTGTGAGATCCCACAGGGTTCTGTTTGCACCAACATTGT
The DNA here is from genome assembly GCA_034211315.2 of Aedes japonicus. NCBI lineage: Eukaryota > Metazoa > Arthropoda > Insecta > Diptera > Culicidae > Aedes > Aedes japonicus. The sequence continues at coordinate 12,925 of JASCZW010018096.1, forward strand.
CCATTTTGAGGGAACGAATCGTATAGGTACCACCACTATTTATAGATGTCCTTCTCCTTCTGAGCATGGACGACGCCGCTGCCATCGTTTGAAACAGAAATAAGGAGGAATGCACGAAAAACCAGAACGATAAGCTCTTAAGGACCTCTTTATTTATATTCGGCTTGTTCCCTAATGTTTACGACATTCGGGCAACGAAATGGCTGCCGCGCGTTGGGTGTGTTTGTGTTGTAAAAGAATAAAAACTTAAGTCGCCAAATCTATTAGAGCGCCTCGAATGAGCTAGCCTTATCCATGGAAACCTTATACGTAATGTGCTCTATCTTAGTTGGCGTTGAATTGTAACGGTCGAATGTGTTGTTGGTGTCGTTGTGTCTAGATGTTTTCACTCAGCATAATTGCAGAGATAACTAGATTGCTCCGCATTTTTCATTCCATCCTAGCAAAACAAAGTGGAACAGATTTTTATTAAAAATCACAGTGATGTGAACAATTCAACTAAAGAAAGACATTATCGTTACAAAACGTCCCACATCTCTCGCAACACTCGACACGATCTCGTTTTCAGCAAGCGCTTCGCACATTTATCTTGTCACTCCCTTGATAAAACATAATAATAATCATAACCGCATGTTGTTTTTTGCCTTTGACTAGTAAATATCTCAGCAAGGGGGAGAAAGACAGGCAAGTGCTAATTTTTGAAATTTCACCCTGGAGACAACTTTTGCCGCGCTAACAAATTGGCGTGTAATTTGCTTCGTAGGTACTTGAGCTCGGTTTGCATTGTACAAAATTTTGTCGAAAATGATTAGATTATCGACGATCGATCAGTATTCGGGTCCATCGTACCAAGCACAACACAGTTGCAGTTCCCACAGTCGTTTTACCGAGTATACAATTTTATGCATGTTTAAAAACGTGCAAATTACCTTGCAATATCATAAAATCCCTTGGTCGACCTTACAGGGGTCCTCATCGCCTGCTTGGGTTTATGGGAAGGTCAAAAGCGGCAAATAGCGGACCCTTTTGTTCGCTTCATCATGATTTCTCTTGAACTTTCACGACTCGGAAGCGGCATCCAAGTTGGTCCAATTAAGTTGTAAAATATTGATTTTTCTGTAAAATATCCATTTCTTCTGTGTTGTTTGCCGATGCCGCCAATCTTGTACCTCGAAGGTACAGAGTGCAGCAATAAAGTTTGCATATTTGCTTGTTTATCTACAGGAAAAGGTTTCGGCAGAGGTCGATCTTGAGAAGGATACAGGTACGGAGTGTTGGCCCAAAATAAAGGCTCACACAAGCACAGCAAACAAACAGCAAACGAATTCCATGATTGATTACCGCTCCGATGTTAGTCAGCGAGCAATCAATCAAATTGAATTCTGACAACTCCATGGGATTTGTCGATAAAGCTTGACGTTTTGTTAATCGCGATATGGTTAGCACCAATACATTTACTTTGCCACCAACGGTTCCTGATTAACTCATACCTCAAGCACCGCCTTTTGTTGGGGGCAACTTTCTGTAGCTCTTTGACATTTCTTTCGGAGCTATGACATGATATCAGCTCGATGAGTGAAGCATTTGATTCGAACAATTGTTTATTAGGATTTTCGTTAGCTCAGCTTAACTTTCCATATGTGTGCTGAAGAAATCATAATAATATTATATTTCATATGTGCATACCAATTTTTTTAGAGGATATTATCAAATATTGTTCGTGAAAATTCACTTCGCGTTTGAAATAAACATTTTCGAGAGAATACTCCATATAAAAGGATTTGTATAGTCACAAATATTTTATTTTTTAACTTAATCTCTCTAATATCTTACCTTTATCAACCTCGAATTGAAAAGATAAAATCACTGGATTAACTTTCTTAGGTTTCAAGATTCGAGCATTTAAATTTCTGGTTTTCCCAGTTGGATTAATGCAGCTTAATATGTCATCAATTTATGATATAAAACAACGTAGCCTACCTTTTTTTTTTTAGACTAATCTTCAGCTGCGGAACGTCCCTTTTTATTACTTTTCATTTTCTACGAAGCTTGCTACGCTCAACAGGGTTTTGCCTACCGCTCAAATTAGTGTTCTTTTAAGCACTTCCATCTGTCTTCTTAAGATGAAGATTGCTGAAATTAATAATTGGCCGGCTCATTTACATCTTAACGGAATCGCCTTCGAATTTTCTAAGATATTTTTATCCAAGAAACTACAATGATTTCACATGCCGAACTTTAATAGGATTCTAGCTGCACTGCACAGCACACAAGTTTTAGAGATTTCACAGATTAATTTTGAAAAAAATCGAGATTATAATAGCGGCAATTTTTTTGTATTCCTGTGATGCTAATCATAACTGAGGACATTCTTGGCCTTTTCAAAGCATCCAATCGTACATTTATGCACTTGTATTCCAGAGTAGTCAACCATATTTCCTATCCGAACAGAGATTGGACCAATTGGGAATCAAACTTTTGACCTCCGACTTGGAAAATAGATGCAATTACCGAACAGAATTTTGGGGGATACTGTAAGGGGGAAATGTTTTAACGATGTTCGGAGAGAGTTTTTAGTTAACTTTCACCTGATTTAGGTCTCATCTGCTGTATTTTGCCGCTTGGAGCTCATGAATGGTTACAAACTGCCATTCACTACTCATCTGGCCAGGATCCCTTAGAGATTTTCAATAAGATTCAGGTCCGGACTACGAACTGGTCCGTTCATGTTCTGCATGTTCCTGCCTTATCTTGTTGAAAAGTAAAGTGGATGTCCATAATATATTTAGTAAATACTATAAGAACACGGCCCAGAAGCTCCATAACTCTCTAAATTCATTCTTGTATAGATTGTGACAACGGGAGTATTACCTATCTGTGAAACAGCAGCCTACAGCACAAGACTGCCTCCTCCGTAATTTCTGCTCGGTGTTACCTGGCGAATTTTCCGATCAGGCCAATACTATATATCTCCTTAATTGATTTTCTTGGCTATTTCCGCTTACTAAAACCGATATCCTTCGATTCTAGAATAAATCTGCGTTCTGTTTCGAACAAGATCTTTGCTTTCGCCACGCGCCTGAAAAGCGTCAGTATTCCTAAATTGCTATGTAGGTTAT
>JASCZW010018097.1:0-16034 GCA_034211315.2 Aedes japonicus
CAGAAGTTGTAAATCCCGAAGGTCCAACCATTAAGCCCAGATCCGATTTTCAAGTTCAATTAGTATAAAATTCAGGAAAAATATTCAGTTAGGCTTCCGTTTTTCCAAATCCGAATTGCCGGGCCTTACGCTTGACCCCTGCCATCAGATTTTATACAGCCACCTTGTCCACCTTCTTCGCCGCAGAAAGCCAGTTTGCCTTGAACTGCTGCTCGTCCTTAGCAGTTTTTTGGTCTTCTTTAGGTTCCGCTTGACAATAGCCCAGTATTTCTCAATTGGGCGGAGCTCTGGCGTGTTGGGAGGGTTCTTGTCCTTGGGAACCACCTGCACGTTGTTGGCGGCGTCCCACTCCATGGCCTTTTTACCGTAATGGCAAGATGCCAAATCCGGCCAAAACAGTACGGAACAACCGTGTTTCTTCAGGAAAGGCAGCAGACGTTTATTCAAACACTCTTTCACGTAAATTTCTTGGTTGACGGTCCGGAAGCTATGAAAATGCTGCTTTTCAAGCCACAGGTACAGATGGCTTGCCAAACCAGATATTTCTTTGCGAACTTTGACAGTTTCGTGTGCTTGAAAATATCTGCTACCTTTCCCCTTCCTTTTGCCGTATAAAACTCCTGTCCCGGAAGCTGCTTGTAGTCGGCTTTGACGTAGGTTTCGTCGTCCATTACCACGCAGTCAAACTTCGTCAGCATCGTCGTGTACAGCCTCCGGGATCGCGCTTTGGCCGTCGTATTTTGTTTATCATCGCGATTTGGAGTCACTACCTTCTTGTAAGTCGATAGTCCGGCTCGTTTTTTGGCTCGATGCACGGTTGTAGACGATACACCCAGCTTATTTGCGGCATCTCGGAGAGATAGGTTAGGGTTTCGCTTGAAACTACCGGCAACTCTCTTTGTCGTCTCAGCGGCTTCCGGTTTTCGATTTCCCCCAGATCCAGACTTCCTGGCTGTCGACAAACGTTCCCCAAACACTTTAATTACATTTGTAACGGTTGATTTGGCAACTTTTAGCGATTTTGCCAACTTTGCGTGCGAGTAGCTCGGATTTTCGCGATGCGCGAGCAAAATTTTGATACGCTGCTCTTCTTGCTTGGACGGCATTTTGACAACTGAAGAGTGAATTCCAAAATCAAAATAGGAGCAACATTCTACACACACACACCTTCAAAATGAGGGGTGTTCAGGTTTTTTAAATGCAAAATTGAAAGAAATACGTCAAGTTGATATTGACCAAATTTTGACCGTATCGCCCTTTATGAAGGCATAGACTACTTTGGCCCCCCATGGTAGTTGTATACACCCTTAGAACCGATTCCTGCAAGAAGGCAATACGACGATTCACAAATTTTATTGGCGGTAGCAGGGAGCTAGAGAACGAAATGCGCAACACCAACATCACCAGGGGCAGCACGTTCACCGACACGAACACTAAATGGAGATTCAACCCACCATCCGCCCACACATGGGAGGATGCTGGGAACGGATGGTTCGTTCTGTGAAGACGGCTCCTTCATAACCCTACTGGCTGAGGCGGAATATATGGTAAATTCGCGGCCGTTGACGTTTCTGCCACTGGACAGTGAAATGAAGGAATCGTTAACTCCGAACCATTTCTTAATGCTCGGCTTCAGTGGTGTTCGGCAGTTGACCAAGGCACCGGTAGACGAGAGGAAAGCTTTGAGGAGCAACTGGGAGATGATTCAGCATATGTTGGATTTATTCTGAAACCGTTGGATCGTCGAGTAAGGTAGTCGATGAAAACGCCTAATCGATTGAAATTGGTTTCATTTACCGCACAACTCTGTGCACGTAGATATGGCTGATTTTACCTTGATTCCCTTAATAGTTTTGTGTTTATCATACATTTCTTCGGTCGGAATTACTCAAGATCACCAAATCAAGGCTAATCATTTGTAAACTTGCTAAGAAATCGATTGGAATTAGTTTCGTTCACCACACAGCTCTGTGAACGAAGATATGGTCGATCTTACCCCGATTCCCCTAATATTTTTGGGTTATTCAGAGATTGCTTTGTTCGGTGTGACTCAAGACCACCAAAATAAGGCTAGTCCTGTGTAAAATTGCCTGAAAAATTGATTGGAGTTGGTTTCACTAACCGCACGGCTCTGTGAATGAATATTTGACTGATTTTACCCGTATTCCCCTAATGTTGTTGTGTTTTTCAGAAATTTCTTTGGTCGATGTGATTAAAGAACAACAAAATAAGTATACATTAATTGTTATGTTATATATTCTCCGTGCGAGGAGTAACGATTATGATGTAGAAGGAGATGTTCGCTCATCACCATGAGGCACCGAGTGAACAACAATGTTTTTGGCTAGAATTAAAGATATGAAGAGAAAGTTTTGATAGTTCCGCTAGTGTGCGGCAGGCTTGGAAATTTAACAGATGTTTTATGAAAATTGAGCGAAAAGGGCATGTGTACAGTGGTACTCGAACCAACGACATTTTTGCCTAACCCGCAGTGGGATGTGGTGAACGGTGAACGAAATCAACTTCAATCGATTTTCCAAAATATTTTACATATGACTAGCCTTACTTTGTTGATCTTGATTTACACCAAAGGAATTTCTGAATTGCAAAAAAATAAATTAGGCGAATCAGGGTAAAATGTGTCATATCTTCATTCACAGAGTGGTGAAACTAAATCCAATCAAGTCTCCAGGAAATTGACATGGGACTAACCTTATTTTGTTGCTTTAGAAAAACACCGAAAAAAGCATTTCTGAAAAAAAAAACGAAAATGTTAGGGGAATCAGGGTAGAATTAGCCATGTCTTCATTCTCATAGTCATGCGGTTAATGAAACCAACTCCATTCGATTGACCAGAACATTTTATGTAAGACTAGCCTTATTTTTTTGCTGTTGAAATACATCGAACAAACAAATTTCTGTATCACACAAAAATATTAGGAAAATTAGGGTAAAATCGACCATATCTTCGTTCACAGAGCTGTGCGGTGAACGAAACCAATTTCAATCGATTTCTCAGCAAATTTTTCAAAGTACTAGCTTTAATTTGTTGATCTTGAGTTACTCCGATTAAAAAAATGTATGATAAAACAAGACGCGGCTGGGTAGCTCAGTGGTTACCCGTCCGCTTACTGAGCAGATGGTCGGGAGTTCAATCCCAAGCCCATCCTCTTCCTTGCCATTTGTCACTTGCCTCTTTCTATCACCACTAGATTTAAAATAAAAAGCAGTCTACTGCGCTCTCTTTCATTGATCGCTTCACTAAACACAGTGCTTCCATGATCTAAAAATAAACCTGCCTCAATAACACAACTATCCTTCCCTTGGCAATTGTAGAGATGCAGTGGTGCTCACGGTCTCTAATAACAACGATTGTCAAACTAATCATCCTTCTTCCCCCCTCCCCAAAGATTGTGAGGACGTGGCCGGCGCCGGTACTGATCTATAAATAGAATTAGTGGACGACTTGTACATTGAAGATGTAAAAGCTACCCCCAAGCTCCATCGATGTGGTTCTCTGTGCAATTACACTAGTTCTGATCAGTAAAGGAGTAGCAACTACGATATTGCACAAACTTTTTTTTTTTTTAATGTATGATAAACACAAAAATATGAGGGGAATCAATGTAGAATCAGCCATATCTACGTTTACAGGGCCGTGTGGTACATAAAACTAATTTCAATCGATTTCCTAGAAAATTTTACAAAGAACTAGCATTTTTTATCGATCTAGAGTCACACCGAGCAAAGAAAATTGTGAAAACATGAAAATATTAGGGCAATCAGGGTAAAATCAGCCATATCTTCCTTCATAGAGCCGTGCAGTGAACAAAACTCTAATAGATTTTCCAGGAAATTTCACCTGGGACTAGCCATACTTTGTTGTGTTTTAATTGGAGCCGTGCACGTTCTGACGACACCTAGGCGGCGCTCATATGCAAGTGATGATCAAACAAAAAATAATGTCAAAAAGCGGTGAGTTTTGTAAACATGTTCAATAAAATTACATTTTGTCGCGAGAAAAGGCCGTTAGTGAGAAAAAGTATGAAGAAAAACAGTTAAAAACATTTTTTGCAACGTATTGTTAAACATGGTAGGGAAAGATATGAAATGTAAAGAGTATTTTTTTACAAATTACATGCCCGGCATTAAAAACTTAGCTGACTTTTCTGATATGTCGAACGGGATCTGCTACGTAATCTTGTATGTGCACTAGGAGGAAGCTGGTTTGAGCTTCCTCCCAGTATTAAGATAATTCTAAACAAAACATAATCTCAAAAATATACCATTGATATATTTAAGGAACATTTTTAGGGATTTTTTTTACAAAATCATTAAAAATATGTATTGTACAAGAAGCTAATGTTAATTTCTACCTGTGGATTTGTGGCTATTCTCTGGGAATAATTGTAAACTCCGTAAATTAACGTTCATGATTGTAGACCGATGAAACTACTAAGATATATTAGAATCATCATCGGTTCATTAGTTTGTATTTTCACATACAGAGTTCGCATATGCTGCAATAGTTTTACTGCAGTACGCCAATCACATCGAGCAAAGAAATTTCTGAAAAACACAACAATATTAGGGAAATCAGGGTAAAATCAGCCATATCTTCATTCATAGAGCCGTGTGGTGAACGAAACCAACTTCAATTGATTTTCCTAGAAATTACCTACATAGGACTAGCATCATTTTGTTGATCTTAAGTCACACCGAACAAAGAAATTTCTGAACAACAAGGACATATTAGGGGAACCAGGGTAAAATGAGCTCATTTGCTCCTCAAGCAGTTCCGTGCGGCCAATGAGACCATTCGATTCCTTGGAAATTTTTCTTCAAGTTAAGGTAACATTTACAGAAATCGTTCCACCCCGAGTGAAGATATAGAATTCTTTCGCGTTTCGGGTATTTTTTTCCCACTGTGCAATGCTGTGAACTTATCATAACTTATCATAAGATTTAAAATTTGAATTTAAAATACAGCGTTCTCGTTCAATCTTGATCTCCCATCTCGTTTCATCTCCAGAATAATAACCGCGATTACTATTTACGAGATAGTTTTTACCGCCCCCCTTTCCGTACGCCTAGCATAGCGTGAACTACAGCAAATGAACGCAAATGCTATGCGGTGTTCGAAATATAAATGGCATTGCCGGCGCCCGTCTTTCTTGTTTTCCACCTAAGCCGCAGCATAAATTTTCCGACCAACCGATTATTGTATTGTTTTTATTAGTACAAGGTTCGACCTTGTCAAAACTAGCTGCCGCCTGCATTTGGAAGATGATATTGAGGTGTTTTACTTAAGTATCTCTGCGATGGATGCAGCAAAACGCTTCTCCAAACTGCGACAATTTATTTTATCTCAGCCACGAAGAAGACGAATAAAATTAATGGCTCCTACACGCAAGTTGGCATTTCCCACGAGATGAATCGTTGAGCCGAGTGGACCGAGCGGGGGTGATGGATGTGGTGCCAGCGATCGGCTTATCGGCATCGCGATTATTTCAATTAAGATTATCGCGCTCGTGGAGTCCAAAACAGAAAGGGTAAAGTTCGCTACCTATAGGTCATAGGAGAAGGGTTGTATTTTCGCACTTTTAGTGGCGGAAAAAGCACCGAAAATTATGGTTCCACGTGCACCTCATGACATATCGCGGTCACAACGAACGTTTCATTGTTTGCTGTCATTTGCGGTGTTGGGAAATTTGTCGGTGGCTTGTTGAAATAATGCTCGTGGTAATTGATCGGACGATTTTTCTTCGCGAGTAGATTGGCAAAGGGGTAAAGGGTTGGGGCCAATTATTAAGTGCATTTTGCAACTTGTGAATAATTTTCAGTGACCTTCTGTATAATAACTAAGCGGTGTGAGTTTTGTCCCAATTAACTATTTGTCATTCACTCAAAGGTTTGGTCTATATGCTAAATCATCAACATGAATGGATGTTCGTGGTGGAATAAGACGAATATAACTTCAAATTCCATAATTTGGTCCTGATAACTTAAGTTGGTTTAGATGAAGGATGGCAGTAGACTCTGGTTAAGAGTGGGCGTGCTTTGTTTCGCTTTCATTTTTTTCCGTAAATTTATGGAGCGAGATTTTTGTTTAGGAATTTGTCGCGAGCGGAAGTGCGATAGCTTCCTATTATTACTTACTTGAGGGGTGACGACTTCTCCTCGCAACAGATCACAATCCCTAGCAGCACACTTGTTGCAAACCAGTCAAAGTAACTTCAGTGTGACTCAATCAAGTCACAATCAAGTTGCTGCAACTAATTATGACAAATTTGTGTTGCTTGGGATAGAGCTTTCTGGCGTTGGACAAGGCAAGCGACATAAGCTGATGAATACACGAACCGTAGGTAATCTAGGCCTTCCATGTCAGAGTTTTAGCATCGAAAAAGGTGTTAAAACGCACAAACACCTTAAGGGCATCCAGCTACCAGAATGCCGTACCCAAATACTCATCGGGGTGGATAATCTACACCTGGCGTTACCGTTAAACGTGCAGGAAGGTGAAGGGATGGCTCCGGTGGCGGTGAAAACCAGATTGGGGTAGTGTGTGTATGGCCCTCGAGGTAGCGACAGCGTAGGTTATAGCTTTCATATTTCTGAATGTTCTTGTGACGAAACCCGTCATGATGCGGTGAAGGACTTTTTCGTAGCTTCGTTTTGAAACCCCGCTTCTATGGAGGGAGGATTATTTCGAATTTCCTAATAGCTACACGAAAGCTGGAATGTCTCGAACGCCGAATAAAGACCAGAGCTTGAAGGACAATCTACACAGGCAAATAGGAGTATGAGGCGAAGGACTACGTGCATAAAGCAAGCAAAAATGAGTAGGAAGCGGCTGACCCTAGACAAGTCTGGTACTCGCCAATAGGAGCTGTGATGAATCCAAAAAAGCTGGGAAAAGTGCGAATTATTTGGGACGCTGCAGCAAAGGTAGGCGGCTTATATCCAAACAGTGCTCCCTTTAAGGGACTCGATCAGTTATCGTCCCTTCCGGCAATTCCATTTTGCTTTCGTCTGTACCAAGTGGCGGTGACCTCGGACATCCAAGAGATGTTTCACCAATTTGAAATTTTCAACGCTTCCTCTGGAGATTTAGTCCGTTCAAGTTGTCGACCATATATCTAATGGATGTTGCTACGTTTAAAAGTACGTGCTCTCCAGCTTTTGCCCAATTTGCAAAGAATCGGAATGCCGAACTACACACCAATATTAACCCCGAAGCGGCAAACGCAATCGTCCATGACCACAATGTGGACGACTACCTGGTGAGTTTTAGCTCCGTGAAAGAGGCAGTGAAAGTCGCTGGCGATGTGAGGAACGCTCACGGTAAAGGTGGGCTTAAACTTCACAACTGGCGGTCAAATAGTAGCACGGTTTTGGTAAGACTAGGCGAAAGCCAACACGATACAGATAAGCAACCGAACTTGTCAGAAGGTGTGAAAGCCGAGAGGTTGCTGTGAATGCTCTGGAGCCCGGCAACCGACGAACTAAGTTTTTCCACCCAGATGAGTGAGGAGGTACAATCGCTAATCCGAATCAACAAGCGCCTGACAAAGAGGCAGTTGCTACGATGTGTAATGACGTTATTCGATCCATTGGGATTGATTTCGTCGTTTATCATCCAAGGTAAGGTACTGATCCAGGACCTGTGCCGAGAAGGTGCGGGATGGGACGATCATGTTAGCAACGTGGTCTACGCCAAGTGGCAGAGATGGATATAAATGATCGAATTCATCGCCGAAATACGAATCCCGAGATGCTACTTTCAAATAGCTATTCGAAAATCCTACGCAAGTTGCGAAGTCCATGTGTTCGTCGACGCCAGTGAATTGGCGTATTCCTGCGCAGTCTATCTGCGCACGTCCAACAAGGGCGGAAGCTTGCAGTGCCACCTTATTGCAGCCAAATCGAAGGTCGCTCCTCTGAAACTCTGGTCTATTCCCAGACTCGAACTGCTGGGGTGTGTACTAGGCTCTAGGCTGACCCTCGAAACTACCACCAATTCGTATCATTTAGAGTTAGCGACGTACTGGAGTACACCGCAGCGAGTGACTGGCGATAGGTACCATCGCAATCAAACCCAGCGGATGAAGCAACTAAATGGGGTAGTGGCCGATGCTTTGACCAGAACAGCGAGTGGTTCCAGGGACCCAAATTCTTGCAAATGCCAGAAAGCGAGTGGCCTTAGTCTAAAGGGCCGAATACTGCCACAACTGAAGAGATTCGTGCGTCAATTCTACATCAGTGTTGGCTAGAACCCACAGTAGAGTTCGATTGGATTTTCTCCTGGAATCGACTGCAGCGAGTTACGTATGCGTTTACGTTTAACGATTTCCTCACAACTCGACCAAGAAGCGTCTAAATACCATGGAGCATATCAGCAAGTCGTGCTTCAAAAGGCAGAGATAGCCATCTTGAGGTAGGTGAAACGTTATCGGGCAGGAAAGCGTAGGGAAAACTAGCGCAATTTATCGACTAAAGACAATGTTAGACGACAACGGTTTGCCCCGGAATGCGGCGGAATTGGCGCTGGGAAGGACGTCTGTTACAATGTGCGTCACCCTATAATCCGACCGGGTAAACATCGAGTTACAGAACTTCTGCTGCATCAGTACCAAGGACGGTGGTCTTTATTGCACTCTTTGCGTGTTATATTGAAGATCTTTATTTGCCAAAAAATAGTGAAAGCAACTTTTTGCGATATTTTTTAAAAGTTGGTCAATATTAAGTTTTCTGTGAAGATAGGCCTGTTCAGCAACATTTCTCAGCAGAATCTAATAAACAACTTTGTCGAAAATACCATACTTCTAGGACGTTCCGTTGAAAAGATAGAATCGAGCGCCACTTATGCGGAGGAAAGAAGGACTTATAAAAACCGTCAAAAGATGGCGCTTTATCTACTGATCAACTTTCTCCAAGACTGCAAACCTATAGGAAGCATCTACGTGGTGCTAGAGGTTTTGGCCACTCTACTGGGTTCGCCGCCCCACTGTGCAGAAGTACGATCAGGACGTCCATCGATTGACAAACAAAATTAAGCAAAACCGAGGCTTATCAGCTTCAAAGATGAAAAATAAATCGAACATGAGTTTTCAATTCATGTGACACCTCAAACAGTGTGAAATCGGCTTCATGAACATGGTCTTAAGGGCAGAGTGGCACTTAAGAAGCCATGGTTATCCTCAAAAAACAATGGAAAACGGCTGAAGCGGGCACAAGAGCACATTTCATGGATAATTGACGACTGGAAGAAAATCATGTGGCCAGATGAGACTGAAAGAATGCTATTTGGGTCTGATGGTATCACAAAAAAAATGGCGGAAGATCGGTGAAGGCTTGAAAAAGGAGTGTTCATGGCCGTCAGTCATACATGGTGAAGGTAAATTCTTGCAACACCATTAATTGTCAAATAGCTCTGCCAGATTTTTCATTGTCTATGCAGGTAAAATCATATTTTGGTGCTCGATGACATCGTCTGATGTCGAATAACTTGAATTCGTTGACGGAACAATGGTAAAGGACGCTTATCTGGACATATTGAAATGAAAGCTTTCAGCAACCGTGTGAAAACTGAAAATGGGCAAAAGTTACACATTCCAGTAAGATCAAAACTGGCACCGTAATGGTTCAAAGAACGAAAAATCGACGTTTTGGAGTGGCCAGCACAGTGACCTGACCTTAACCCAAAAGAACCTCTGTGGTCTATTTGGAAAATTAGGTTTCAAGAACAACACCCATTCAGCATTCAAGCATTCAGCAATTACAACAAGTTTGTTTTTTATTTGCGCCATAATGCGCCTTTGTAATTCTCTGCTGGTGTCGTTACCGGTGGTCACCAATGAGCCCAGATACACGAATTCGTCTACAAGCTCAATTTCATCACCGTCGATCTGAACTCGTGGTAGGAGGCTAACATTGTGTTCTCGTGAGCTTTTTCTCTTCATGTAATTTGTTTTCAACGCCTTAATCACAAGCCCAATCCTACCAGCTTTAGCCTTAAGTCTGATGTACGTTTCCGCCATCGTCTCAAAGTTACGTGCTAAGATATCAACGTCATCGGCGGAGCCAAATAGTTGGACAGACTTCCTGAAGACCGTCCCACTCGTGTCACAGGTCTTCGAATCGCACCCTTAAATGCAATGTTAAACAACAAACACAATATGAAACACAAATTTCTGCATAACTCAAGAACTAATCTAACAAATAGTGGAGGTTTTATAAAAAGAGAAATATTTCTATGGTGGCTTAGACCCCTCCGATCTCTGAAAAAGGCAGGGGAGAGCTTTCATACAAATGAAACATAAATTTCTTGAATCCTAGAGGGTTTGAGCTGTTTAGTGGAATATCTGTAACTAGAAATTATTAGAAAAATTAGTATTTTCCATTTAGTTCCAACTACCTTTGCTTATCTTGACAGATACGCGTATTTCGTCTGCAATGTGCAGACTTCTTCAGTGTCTCGTACTAATAACTCTACTTTTCTTCATAACTAGAGAACAAATCCAGCAAATTGAACCAAATTTGGCATGTGGATGTTTTTGGAGGCAAGAAATGTTTCTATCGTAGTTCAAGCCCCCTCTTCCTCTTTAAGGGCGGAGGGGCTTTCAAACAAATGAAACACAAATTTATGCATTAATCGGGAACTAATCAAGCAAATGGAACCAAATTTGATATGTGAGGGTTTTTGATGGCAAGAAATGTTTCTATGGTTTCTATGATTTTTAAGACTCCTCTCCCTCTGGAAAAGGGGGCTCTCATATAAATGAAACTTTTTAATTTCAAACATGGGAGTTATTCAGCTAATTTAAACTCAAAATGGGTATTTCTCCGGTAAGAAGCATTTTCTGACAAGTTAGAACCCTTTTTTAGTCACGAAAAATCTTCATTCTGAAGAACAACCATAAACGTGCCAGTTCTATTATATTTTCATTGATTTAAACTCTGAAATTGCGAAAATTACAACGTGATACGATGAAATAAAGTCAATCAATCGGCAGCCCAGTAAAACAACAACGGATTTTGGTAAAATTCGACAAGTTCAGTAATTCTTTTACCGGAATACTGCGAATGCAAATTAAAATTCATGAATAAAGTTCTGTCCAATTATAATCCAGAATCACTTATTGTGTTGCAGCGGCATGGAAAGTGCCCGCTGCAAGATTTCTTTTACAGCGGTTTGTTTACCTATACTCTAACCGGCCAGTACCCATTAATTGGTAACAATGCTCATTTTTTAAGGTAAATGAAGCTGTTTAAAAATAGGTACTTCTAAAATTTAAAAAAAGCATACTAATTAGCAAAAAATATTTAAAAAAACTTCGCGTCGGAATCCAGTCCCCGAAAACACGTAGAATATGGAAGAACTGAACTACACGGTGTTCAATAAGTTCGGATACACTTTCAAAATTTGTTAAAAAAATGAAAACATGTTTTTTTATTTTTTGGATTTATGTTATTGAAAGCTATGTTTACAAGGAACGTTTGCAACATTTCTCTTGGAATGACCCCCCCTTTGTACTCCTTAACGAGCTTCAAACGTTTCTCGAACGCGTCGCAGGCGGCACGCACGGACTGCATGGGCATTTCGTCCCAGATTTTGAGAATTACCGTCTTGAAATGATCCAAAGTGCTGACCTTGTATTCGTTCAGCTTCGCCATCATATAGGACCAAACAAAAAAGTCGAGAGGATTCAAGTCCGGGGAGCTGGGAGGCCACAAAGTTTTGTCCAGAAAGTCGGTTAAATTGTCCCGACACCAGGCTTGAACCACATTTGCCGTATGGGCTGGTGCACCGTCCTGCTGGAACACGTAGTGCTCATCGCCGTAGAGGCTTCGGAGACTGGGGGCAACAACCTTTTCCAAAACCTCAGTTTTGTAGTACGCCGCGTTGATTTTGACGTTTTTCAATAAACACCAAGGGGTAGCTTACCACGTTTGCATACTGCCCCCAAACCATCACCGACGCGGCGCTTTGGAACCGAGGGATGTTTATATTCGATTCAGAATGCTGTCCCTCGATGGCGCCCACACCCGGTCATTTTGCACATTGTGCGGCTGCTGCAGCACTGAACAGTTTCTCGTCCGAAAAAACAAACTCCTGACCAGCGTGCCGAGAGAGGATCCTCTTAGCTCGATCCAACCGCTTTTTGCTGGTAGCCTCCGAAACGCCATGGACCTTACGTTTTTGTAAGGCCTGAAACCAAGGTCGCTTGGTGAGTATGGTGTGAGCGGTTCCAATGGAAACGTTGAGATCTGCAGCCGTTTTCCGGATTGAGCGGTTCTTTTTGCGCCGAATTCGCTCCCTCACGATCTTGATGACCCGTGGCGTCCTCGCTGAACGCGGCCGACCGGATCTCGCACGGTCATTGGTCGAGGACGTCTCCCGGTATCGCCTGATGGTCGTGTAGACAAAGTTCCGCTTGACCCCATGCGATTTCAGCAGCCGGAATATATCGCCTGGTCGCTCACCGTTCAAAAAACGCTTAATTACGAAGTCCCGATACTCTTTCATCGCGCGTAACAAACGAACAACAACTAACAGAATGTCAACACCGCGCACATTCGGTAGCGTATGAATGAAGCTAAAGCTGACACCAATACCAATGCAGAATATGTACATGGCGCATACCTACGCAATGATGAAAACTTGTATTCGAACTTATTGAACACCGTGTAAATACACAAATAAAAAGACAGTAATTGCGATCTATTATGTTTGTACTAATCCTCTCTATTCAATATCGCAACTAAAAACAAATCACGAAAAAGGGTATTTCATACCCATTTCGTAAATAACAAACATTTCGAAAAATGCGTTCTTCATACCCATTTCCCAAATGACAAACATTTTGAAAAAATGGGTAAAAAATACCCGATTTCCTGAAGTACAGGCTCCTTACCCATTAATGTATGTAAGGTAGCCACCATCCCTTCTACGACCTTGTCATGTATGCAGATCCACTTAATAGCAAGATCAAATTGAGTTACCGGGTTGCATTCACAGTAACGCTGTATGAAGGGCCAAAAACGGTGGGGCGGACCCGTAAGCAGAGACACTTACGCGAAACCCGCGGGAACATAAGATTCTCCTTCCAACGATACGATCCAACAAATCGAATAACCCAATTCGCAATACTTATTAAGCTTTCTACGGGATGGCTTGTTAAGAAGGGCGCGTCACTCTCACTGAAACTGTTGGAGTAGAACTCACAGCATCTCAATCGAATCGGTAGGATAAGAAAATGATACTGTTTATTCCCTCCTAGACGCCGGTTGTCATACCACTCCATTGTCCAATTCAGCTTAAATGATACCCTGATGCTCCCTCCTTCCCAATATATATATATTCATTGTTATGTAGTAATATATAAAATATAGTGAATATTATACTGAAAAAAAATATAGTGAATGATAATATGATATATAATATAGGAGTCAATGTAAGAATGATATAAATATAGTAGCTATGAGAAAAAATTTGATTCAAACATATTTTACAATACTTGGAATATCTATGGATGAGCAGATGAAGAATAGTAAATCAAAAATTTCGAAGTGCTGTTCCGTTTTCTTGAATCACAAAAACTTTTTGTAGTGAGTCTCACTACATATCATATCGTTTAATATCATAACATAAAATAAAAATCTGACGTTATAATGTAAAAATAAAAATATGGGCAAGCCAGTAAACTATAGTATAATATATATCCGTAACTTAGCTGGTCATCTACTCATCGAAAGACTTCCGCTGTTGCAGCTTCGATAAAATGTATATCTATTAAGATTTGAATTTGTTTTCACAGTTATAGTCAAATAACATAATAAGCGTAAGTATAATATCTGTTATCCACTGGTTTGTAACTGTGAGAAAAAAAGATTAGATATGTATTAATATCCTAATAGTCTTGGAAAGCTGAAAACAGCAAACAATTAGGAGAAATAAATTTTATATAAGCATGAATAATGCCAAAAACGTAGATTATATAAAACCAGACAAAAAAAATCCGATAACTCATATTGGTAGGGATCAATAAATGATTCTGTGAAATAGGAAAGCAATGATTATAAATTATATAGTTTTCGTGAATAAGGAAAATGCTTTTTGAGTAGAATTTGTCGTACATAATGCCTCCTACATTTTTTCAGTGAAAATGGCATAGAATATAGATAAAATAGCGAAGGGATGTTATAGTACAAAATGATAATACCAATTTTAATTGTATTCACATATCTACAGATTGTGATTTTTTTTTTTTTAATTTATCGGTGGTTATGATAATTTATCTAAGGATAAATTATCACAACCACCGATAAAAAAAAATATATATTTAAAATTATTTTAAAATACTTGTGAGTTCCATGGATGACCTGAAATCATATACCGCCTAAATAATATATGTATATCTACAATATCGATGTGCCGCTGCTATAGTGGAAAAAATAATTTATGTGATATAACCACAATGGAACTGACTCTTAGCTTCGGGTCCTGGAATCCCTACTGAGCCCTTGCGGCACGTCAAGCCGGCCAGTTCAGCGCAAGGGAGGGGCTCCTTACCCATTAATGGGTAAAAAAGATTTACCCATTAAAAGAGTTAACCCACTTAAGTTCGAAATGGATGACATTTTACCCATTAATGGGTACTGGCCGGTTATAGTATAGGCACCCACTTTCTGTGGTATAAATTTCACGGTATTTCGTGCAGTGAGTCAAAAGTTATTCCAGATGGAAGCCGAAAGGAGAGAAATAATTCTGCACTCCCACATTGATAATCCAACGTGGTCCGCATTAAAAATCGCCAAATCAACCGTGTATGATGTGCTCAAACGTTTCAGGGAGCAAGAGAGCGTGGATCGAGTGCCTCAAGGTAAGCGTCGTAGTTGAACATATGACCGCATGCTGAACCGTCAGAGCAAACCCTGGACTATCAGATAGTGAAATCGCAGTGACCTGTACGATGATTCAGCATTACGTAGGATGATTCGACCACTCTCGGACTTTGTGAGGAAGAAGCGGGGCGTGCTTTCCTTGGTATGTTTCTAAGATGGCGTAGCTTGGAGGTGCACCACGGTTGTTTAATAGTTGATTTAAATGATTGTCTTTTTCGAGGCACAAAATTATTGCAGACTTCATAGAGTTTATCATAAAAGGCTGACAGTGCATCCTCAATTGTTCCGATTTGCAAAATTGCATTCCAATCTGTATCGGCAAATATTGTTTTCAGCCGGCTGTAATCATACACGTTGAAATCAAATATAAAATGTGTGCGTGTGATGGTTGCCGATCTGTAATTGTGGAGTGGGGAGTTCGACCAGATTCAGATACTCCGGAAAACTTATGAACGCAAGATCAAGGAGTCTTCCATTGTTGTTTAAGAATCTGTTAACTTGCCGTAAGCCCGCAGCGAACACGGTTTGTTCGGAAACAACGTTCGACGGAATATAACCGTTAACCTCGTCATCCAATTGCCATCGCAAGTTCGGAAGGTTGAAGTCACCCAATGACAAAACGATATCGGTTTCTCTAGCGCTGTTTGTGAGATGCTGAACTGCTTTTGTATGGGCAGAATTAAGATCCGCGTGTGAGTTCGGGGGAAGATACACAGCAATGATGTATAGCGATGTGTCGATCTTACGCAAACTGCGACTTGCTCAAGTCGTGCACAATCCGTCAAAGAAATAACCTCGCAACGAAGGTGATTTTTTACTGCAATCAATACGCCCCCACAACGAGTATGTTCGTATGGTGATGCATTACGGTCACAACGGAACAACGCAAAGTCAGATGATATTTCAGCACTATTGATATCCGCTCACCGCCAAGTTTCCGTGAAAACGAGAACGTTGTAGTCGCAACTGGTAAGCAGCAAGCGTAGCTGAACGATTTTGGTACGTAAGCCTCTCTCGTTCTGATAGTAGATTGGATTTTTGTTTCAAACCTCGAAGGGTGAAGCTCTAGATTTCCACGTTGAGTCGAGAAAGAGTTTGTGATGAAATAAATACTTTCTACTGTTCTT
>JASCZW010018098.1:0-15973 GCA_034211315.2 Aedes japonicus
ACAAACCCAAATTCCCAAGTAAGAGAAGCCGCTGGTTATGGTGTAGAACACGGGGAGTGGCTCGTTTTGCCCCAATTCACCCGAAATTGATGGTTTCTCTCCATTCTGCTATCATATTAAGAAACTTTACAGAGATAATTTCATGTCGTGTCTGACCCGTTTTATCCTAATTTATTACATTTATTTGATTTTTCTTGTTACTTTCCGAACAGCAGCAATCGTCACAAATAATTTTCGCTGGAAAAGTATACATCCCACAGGCAGGGATGCCAGATATTTTCTTCAAATATCTGTGATAAAAATTTGAAATGTCTGGGAATGTCTGTAAAAGTCTGTTTTTTTTTAGAAAATTAGACTTCTTTCAACGAAAAGTCGTAACAAGAGAGCGAGTTATGTCATTATCGCTATTTATGTGATTATGTAAACATGTCTGCATCTATTTCATGGATTGTATGGAACCTTACACTATTGTTTCATATTTTTAAAAGTGACACTAAAGCTTGAGCATTCGCATAGATGACACAATTTTCTTTAGTTTTTTCCCCTGTGACGCTCTTCCAGTTTTGTATTTTAAAATCAAAATTTAGTTTACATTTGATAAATTCAACAGACTTTTTCTTGATTCAACAATAACGATTGATCGTGTGTACCATATTTTAATAGATATCATCATCACTCATGATCATCAATATCATTATGGGTATATGAATGATTTTTGTATAGACTGCTTCTTCGGTTAGTCAGTGATTATCTCTTAAATTTCAGGGAAACTCTCTTCTGACCTTCTGCAATGCTCTTCGCTTTATTCTGGGAAGTTTCCTCCTGAACTTCAGGCAAATTCCTCAAGAACTTCTAGGCAGTCACTCCTTATTTTCTTCGAAAGTTATACTTAAGAACCCAACCTTACCTTCCAGAAACATTTAGTAATCTTTTTCCTGAACAAAGTTACTTCCCAAACTTCTGATAAGTCCTATCCTGAACTACGAGGAAAGTTTCTGCAAAACTTTGAGAAAGTACTCTCCAGAATTTCTTGGAAAATCTTCTTAAGTTGTTAAAAGTTTCTTTCTGAACTTCTGAGAAGTTCTTTTCTGAACTGCCGAAATAATCTTATCTGAACGTCAGGGGAGTATTCACCTGAACTTCGGGGAAGTTTGTTCTTGCATATCAAAGAAATTCCTGCTTGAACTACTAGAAAGATCCCCCTATACAGCACTCAAAGCACTCAAATGCTCCTGGGAAGTTTCATTTTTTTTCTCTAAAGAATTTAGAGAAATCCTTATTCTGAAATGCAGAATGTTCTCGTCGATATTGGAAAAGCTGCCAAGTACTTCTAGGAAGTTCCAACTAACCATTCGAGAAGTTTCTTCCGGAACTTCTGGGAATTTACTTCCTGAACTTGAGAGAAGTTCTTTCCTCAGCTTCTATGACGCGTCGTCCTGAGGATTTTTTTTCCTGATTTTTTGATAAATTATAGGTAGTGCCCTTCTTGGAAATTTGGGAATGTTTTTATTTTCTGAACTTCTGGGAAGTTCAACTTTGAATTTCTGGGAAGAACTCCAAAACCTCTGAAAAATTAAAAACTTCAGAGATGTCCACTTCCGTACACTTCTTTCTGAATCTCTGATAAGTCCTCTCCTGATTCTTGGAGAAGTTCCGTCTTGAAATTCTGGTAAGTATGATCTTGAACTTCGGTAATGAATTTTTGAAGTTTCTTCTAGCATGAACTGGTTGTTCCCAATACTTCTGAGAAGTTTCTACCTGACCATCGGAGAAGTTTTTATTATGATTCGTATTGTTGTGAACCTTGATTTTCGTTGTGACTTAATAGCAAAGGACCAATATTACCAACGCTTTGACAGTAATTTTTCGCATGGGTTTGAACACGCGTGGGATTGAACACTACATAAGAAAGGACTCCATGTTGCCCTCAGAAAGGGCCTATACGATACTTATCTGCAGGCCCATTGTGCCTCCAAGAGGCCCACTGCTTTCGTTTCTTCTAGGATTCCTACGATATTTCAAAATATTACAACAAAGTTTCTTACCGTATATACTATTCTGTACAGATCCTCGTACGTTTAAAATCCGAACGTCAGAGAATACCTTTGTTTGAAATTTAAAAACTATTTCAAATGTCTGTAAAAGTCTGCAACATAAATAAAATGTCTGCTAAATGTCTGCATCGTTAAAAAAGTCTGCAATAAAAATGAAAAGTCTGAAAATTTACAGACATGTCTGTGAATATGGCATCCCTGCCCACAGGATATCTGCATAGAAGTAATTTGGAGCGACTTTGAGTGTTTTTGGATCTTGTAGATAGCCCGTTTTGCCCCAATATCCTTCAATTGATGGTTTTCATTCATTCTGCTCATATAGTTGCAATCTCCGCAATATATTTTGAGTCATACATACATACATTTTATGTATATCACATTTAGAAACGTAACGGGGATAATTTCATGTTGCGTCTGACCCGCTTTACCCCAATTCAATTATTATAATCTATCACGGAAGAGAACGAATCTTAACTTGTGACATGCCGTGATGCACGAAACCGATTGTGTTGAAAATAGGCCTGATGTTGTTACACACCAAAGACAAGGATGATGTAAATTTAAGGCTTGAAAATTACACTTTTAAGTCAAGAGGTAATATTTTAACGTTTTACGGACTTAGATTTGACGTTATCTTAGCAGCTGTTTTAAATGTAGTATCGGGATCGTAACTTTGAGTGTGTCGGTATTTATTATTGTGGGTTTCTTAAAAGCGTTTAAGAACACATGAAATAGAACATACAATTGAGTCATATTAATCTTTGAGTCTTGAAGTATTTACGTGCAATTTTTCATTATTTTCAAGAGTTCAGTACACTTGCACTTCTTGGTTAAAAATGCCGCCTCACTTGTGCTGTCTACAATAAGCGAGGTTTTTTAACACCATATTGAAAAATATGCACGTCCGTACGTAATTCGTCTTGCGTGTTTGAGTTATGAAAAACATTTTCTCAACATCAACAATAACCACTGTGATATAAACTTACCTCAATCGGTGAATTGAGCCATTCGTCGTAAAGGACGAAAAACCGATTCTTGCCATGAGCTTGTTCCCTTCGACGAGAAAACTGTTCAAGCCACGCACTAGCACTCAATTAAATTCTTAATTGATTCCCGAAACATATTGTTTATTTGTTCTTTATCTTTCCCCAAATCATGATAAGCATTCACAACATCTAGGTATATTTTTCATTTTTCCGTTTTTCAAAGTGAAACCAAGTTTTTTGTTAATAATTTTCAATTTTTCAAAGCCTTCTCCGTTACGAGCATAACACATAATAATTCTCTCTAAGTGAATCTACTCGACTCTTGTGAGAAAACGATTAGTTCTTAAAATGAGAAACCGTAACATAACATTCTGTTATAACCTTTTCTAGCAACTGAAGTGCGGTCGATTATTATGCGGATTTTTCAAACGCAGTTTTGTTTTATGCGGTATATTGCAGCGATTGTGTCTATTTTGAAAGAATCTAGCTAAATAAAAAAATTAACTCTATTGAAATGCACAGAAGATTTTTTTACACGGGGGATACGTTCCACTTTTACTATGAAACCGCGTAAAAAAAAATAGAGTTGATAAATTCACATGGATAAACATTTTAAATTACTTCGATTTTGTTTGCATGTTATTCCTTTTCATGCAATGGTCAAAATTCAATTTCTGGAAATTTTCAGAGTTTACACCCAAAGTTGTGAATTTTTTGAAAAACAGCCATATCATTAACTTTTGCCCAAAACGGAAAATGTGATGCGAATGAGGTCAGAAAGTTGTTCCGTTCTGGAATAGTCGCCGAAAACAAACCGTTTAAAAAAACGTGTATAAAAAGACCTTAGTGTTAGTGGTTAAATTGGGGTAAAATGGGTCAGACACAACTTGAATTTATCCCTGTTACGTTTCTAAATGTGATATGTGTAAAATGTATGCATTTTGACTCAAAATATATTGCAGAGATCGGAACTATATGAGTAAAAACCATCAATTGAAGGATATTGGGGCAAAACGGGCTATCTACAAGATCCAAAAACACTCAAAGTCGCTCCAAATTACTTCTATGCAGATATCTTGTGGGGTTTGTACTTTTCCAGCGAAAATTATTTGTGACGATTGCTGCTGTTCGGAAAGTAACGAGAAAAATCAAATAAATGTAATAAATTAGAGTAAAACGGGTTAGACACGACATGAAATTATCTGAGGGATTCCATCCAGAATGTGCCGGAAATCCCAAAAATCATACCCGATCATCATTGATTTGGATGAAACTTGGCACATGAGTTCGGTACGTTGGAAAAAAAATTCCACTGGTGTTAAGATAATATGGGTTCAAGAGTAACTTTTGAGATGAGCGTATGTGTTTTTCCAACATTTTACTTGAAAAATCGTAGTTCAAAAACCATTACATTTAGAGAAAAACTTTATATAAGGGAATTGTAGGGAACTAAAAAACCTTTCTTGAAAAAATATACACAGAAAAAAATTTTTTTCATCAAGAAAAATCAAAAATAATTACTAAAAATAAAATATCGAAAAAACATATTTTTAATATTTTTTAATTTGTTATATGGAAATTTGAGGAAAAAAGACACGTTTTGAAAAAAACTCTAGGATGGACGCTCTTATAATAAAAAGTTTTTAAAATAGCAAACTTTGGTGTATATTTCAAATTTTGGTTATTCATTCTTATAAATAAATTTTGATGTTACAATATGGTTTTGGAGATCATTACAAATAATAATAATGATAATAATAAACCACGTAAACGCAACCGTTTTCAAGATATTTCTGATTTTCTTTCAATAAAATTTCAAAACCTCAAAAAATACGCCCTTTTCATAAATTACTCGTGATATTAAAACAACAATAGCTAACGATTGTTTTCTCTTGTGTTTTAGCCTTTTTAAAACACATGTATGTGCCTCTTACTTACTCTTAACAGCTCGTCGATTGAAAAAGCTTCACTTAAAGTTATAAGACAAAAATAATGAATTATGGTTGGTTTATATTTATATATACCATTTATTAGTCTCGGTCAATGATAATATTACATAAACATTATATAAACTATTGATTGCTTTAATATATATTATGAATCCTGCCTTCTTCGTCATTCGAAAACAGTTTTACAAAAACTTCGTTTTCTGAAATTGGAACGAATGAGTGGTACTTTTGTGTTGCCGTTTGAAACATCTTTAAACTTTTTGCGGGCATAATTTACGTTCAGGAACTTTTTAGCCGATATTGGCGAAACGTTGATTCCAGCTACGCCCTTGTTAAATAGCTCAATATTATGGCGCCTTGAATAATCTTGCACACTGCTATCAGATGGCACTGACATTAATGATATTGCCGATGGCGTTTCCTCGAGACCATACAAGTCTACTTGCCGTGATGTAGATGGTTGTGGATCCATAATGTTAGTAATTGATGGTTTCTCACTAGGCTCCGAAATTGCAGCATGGGATTGTTCCGTTCTATTTAAATGCAAACGACAATTATCACAAATCATCAAAGAAGTGTCCAAATGTGTTTTGCCCATAAACTTGAGTTTTTTGACATTTTGTTCGGTTAATTTACGAAGGTTTTTTGAGCACCGTTTAGTGGGAAACGGCATACAACACTTCTTCATGTTAAACTCCATTTTCAGTTCACTCAGATAGATTTTACTGATGAATGCGACTATGTATGAGCATATATATTGGCTATGGTACCTTTGGAAATGCAGGTATAAAACATCTCTGGTAGTTTACAGGCAGCGTACATTAGCTGTTTTTTTTTTGGGGAGGTTATACCTGACATACGTTATAGCTGCTATTTGTCTACCTACCTTAAACAATATGTGTTACTTTCATCGCTACATCACCGAACTGTTCGGAGTGTAGTTTTCACACACTACACCCGACCTCTAACATCGTTGGAGCTTGGCAAAATAGTCAGCAGTTCGATTAATATGCTTCTTCTATATGACCCTCCGCATAATTTCATCATCTGTCCATTTCACACTTGTCGCCCCTGCGACATCTATCTCGCTGTTACTTTCATCGCTTTAGCAAATTCGCTCCCTTCATTCTCTGAGCGGCCCGACCGATACAGCCATAAAACAATTATAAATATATTGATTGCAATATTAAAACAATAGTGCTATTTATCTTGTTCTTTCAAATGAGTCTTCTTATCATCCAGATATCAAAAGAAAAGAGGACATTAGAGTAATGTGAACGTTATAATATGAAGATCTTGGAAAATTTATCATTTCTGGTGGAAATCTCGATTAACTTAAGAAAAGAGCGAATTTTCTTATGTTTTTCATTCTATTGAAATAAAATCCGAAAAATCTCGAAAACGGTTTGCGTTCAGGTGATTTATCATTACCATCATTATTGTTTTTAATAATCTCCAAAATCATATTGTATAATTAATTTTCATTTATAATAATGAATAACCAAAATTTGAAATATGCACCAAAGTTTGCTCTTCGGAAAACTTTTTATTATAAGAGCGTCCATCCTAGAGTTTTTTTAAAACGTGTCTTTTTTCTCAAATTTCCACAAAACAAATTTGAAAAATATTAAAAATATGTTTTTTTTTTATTTGATTTTTAGTATTTATTTTCGATTTTCTTTATGAAAAAAAATTTTTTTTTTCAGTGTACATTTTTTTTACAAAGCCTTTTTAGTTCTCTACAAGTTCCCCATATAAAGTTTTTCTCTAAATGTAATGGTTTTTGAACTACGATTTTTCAAGTAAAATGTTGGAAAAAACACATACACCCATCTCAAAAGTTACTCTTGAATCCAAATTATCTTAACACCAGTGGATTTTTTTTTCAACATACCGAAGACGTGTACCAAGTTTCATCAAAATCGAAGATAGTTGAATTTGGTGACCGACCGATTTGGCGTGGAATCAGTCATCTCTTTAAAGTTTCATAATATGATATGCGTAAACGATTTGCATTTTCACTCAAAATAAACGGCGGAGATTGCAACTATATGAGCAGAATGGAGAGAAACCATCAATTTCGGGTGAATTGGGGCAAAACGAGCCACTTCCCGTGCTCTACACAACACGAAACCTGCGCCAATCGATTTATTGGCCCATTTCCCTTCAGGTATGCATTTGGTTTGGTTCAAAAACCAGCGGCTTCTCTTATTTGGGAATTTGGGTTCATTTTTTCCCACTGTGCAATGGTTTTGGTTTAAAAATCAGTAGGTTACCATTTGTTTAAGAAAACATTTTACGGTTGATGTCCGCCGGATACTACTTTCACCTACTTTACAGCTCAACGCAAGTATTCAATTGACGTTAGAACAAACTCTTATTATTCTCTTCATGATTTTTTGACGTTTAACCCTCATTTAATTTTTGAATAGGGCCTACTTTTATTCGTCGATCAAAAAAATCGAATAATTATATTCCTTCCTACTGCAACATGAGCCGTTGGTCCATGTGCCGAGCTACAATGGGGAGCGCAGCGGCGCGGTGCGGCAGTTTTTGACAGTAAAGCCATATATTGAATGATGAACCATGATGAACCAAGCAAATGCTTAAAATCACTATAATACAGAAACAAACAAAAAACATGAGTGGTGAGATCGCAATGTTAATACATGCAATCAAAAGTTTGATTTCCCTTTAGTTGACACTTTTTCAGTTAAAATCTGAAGAATAAGTCCTATGTCCATTCGTCGATCGATGAATCGATCAAATTTATTCACTTGCTGCCGTGAACTGAGCGGTGGATTTGTGGAATTGACGAGCACAATCAAAGTCGAATTATTAGTACGAGACACCGAAGAAGTCTGCACATTGTAGACGAAATACGCGTATCTGTCAAGATAAGCAAAGGTAGTTGGAATGATGATGATGATGATGATGATGATGATGATGATGATGGTCCCGCCACTTACCCCTACAAAGGTTTGAGCTAGACGATTTATCTATTAGATAATTTATTTAAAAACAATTCAACCAGTTATGCAAAACCAAAAACGAACTGATTGTATCTACAGATATAAACTTCTTCCAAAACTGTTCATTTGCTTTACAGCGATATAATTGTGAAAAGCTATTGATGTCAACCACAAATGTTCGCAAATAAACTCAGCGATCAGAAAATTCTATTACAGTTCAAATCACAGAATTCTGTATAAGGACATTATCAAAATACAAGCCAATATCCGATCTTGCCCGCTACAGAGTGAGGTTTCAACACTAATGGAACCGCCACCTTAGTTTTGGGCTGACCAAGGATATCCCCAAACAGGGAAATCAAGAAAATTTCCAAACCGAAAAAATGCAGAACCGGCCCTAGTCAAACTTTTACTTTCAACCACAACAGAACTGACAAAGAATTCCCCGACAATCAGCCAGACAACCCACTACTATTTCATGGCATCTTCTCAAGCATCAAAGGCCAATATTTTTTGTAAATTCAAAAAGAAGTCCTTTATACCTGTACACAGCGCGCGAGGCTCAAACTTTTGAAGACTACACAAAAAAAATGAAAACTACTTTAAATTACAATAACAAAATAAAAACTTTCAGTCCATCATCATCATCGAGGCGAAAAATATAGTTTGTTTTTGCCCCATGACAAATATAAAACATTTAACAATAAACCATACAAAATATCCGTTGTAATAACATCGTCAAGATACAAAATTAGTCAAGAGTAAAAAGTTAACAGAGTAGCTGTTCAAAAGGCAGCTTTGATGTGTGAAATACATTGTCTCTTAAAATCTGTTAATGTTGCTGCACGTTTGATGTGTATAGGCATCGAATTGAAAACATTTATACCTTTAAAAAACAATGAATTTTGTGAAGCTCCGTACAAAAAATATGGTGTTCTAACATCATCCGCGTTTCTAGTGTTATATCTATGAATGTCACTTCCTCTTTCAATTCGATTACACAAATATCGAGGCAGTAAACCGTTTATTACTTTAAAAATGAACACCATTGTCAAATACACAACTCTCTGCTTCACGGATAGCCACTGTAGGGCATCTAACAAAAAAGAGGAGGAAGTGAACCTGTTACATCTCAAGATCAACCGCATTATCTTATTTTGCATCCGCTGTAATCTCGCTATTTGTGTTTGATTAGCTAAAAACAAAATGGAAGGGCAAAATTCAATGTGAGGAGAGATGATAGATTTGTACAATTGTATTTTACTAGCAATAGTTAAATCGTTTTTCAATCGGCAGAGAATACCGTACTTCTTGGCTATTTTCTTGATGACATCGTCAATGTGAGAGTCAAATTTTAATCTATCATCAATAATCACGCCAAGATATTTAATCTCACGAACGCGATCAATTGTCACATCATCAATTTTAGCAGAGACGTCTTTGTTAACTCGATTCCGCAAAATTACCATGAATTTAGTTTTAGTTATGTTTAATTTCAACTGTTTGTACTTTAACCATCTACTTAGAGAACGTAAATCTGCATTCAAATGTGAAACGGCCTCCTCGAGGCTTTTCAGCTGCAATGAACAACACGGTATCATCAGCAAAAAGATTAATATCACAAAATCGCAAGACTCGTCGCATGTCATTAATATATAGAAAGAATAAAATGGGCCCTAATACACTCCCTTGTGGTACGCCAAGGCTGTTCTCCACAGGGCTCGAAACAGAATCATTAAAAGCCGTCCGTTGAGTTCTGTCAGACAAATAGCTTTCGAACCATCTGTATGCAGAACCCGAAAATCCAAAGCGCTTGATTGATTTTAACAACGAGGCCGAGAAATCGTTTCAAAAGCGCGTTTCAGATCCAAATAAACAGCAACAATCGTATCTTTACGCTCTACATTTTCTTTCCATTTTGCTAAAACTAAATTTAACGCTGTTTCACATGAATGACCTTCGCGATATCCCGATTGTTCCGGTGCAATCAAATTATTACTATTTAAATACGTTAACAGCTGGCCTTTTACAACAAGTTCCAAAATTTTTCTCTAAAGTGTGCAACATGTTAATAGGACGAAACTTTTCGGCTTTAATCGTTCCAGCGACTTTTTGAATGGGAATAACTAAAGATTCTTTCCAAACTTGTGGCACGTGCCCAGTTTGCAGCGATTCATTAATAAGGTCCAGCAGGTTGTTTCCGATGACATTAAAGCAATCTTGTACTACTCTTGCAGTTACGTTAAGATCCATCTAGCCGTTATGCTCAAAGAAAAGCAAATTGATTTAAGATCCTCTAACGTTATTGGGTGAAAACTTTCAAAACTACAGTTAATATTAATCGGCTGTTTTATTTCGTCTGGCTCATCTACTAAATTAATGGATTGATTGATTGACAAAATACTATCGGCGAAATATTCATTAAATCTACATGCAATCGTGTCCTCTGACTGTTCTAATGTGCCATTAAAGGTTATGGATCGCGGTTTGCAATTACTAGGTTTTAACAAAGCTTTCAAAATTTTCCATAACTCTTTGCTGTTGTTTTGATGCAAATCAATTTTCCTCTGAATATATTCACAACGAGTTTGTTTAACGCATTGCGAGTATTTGTTACGCGCGACTTTGTACCTATTCAAAAGATATTTCTATTAGTTCTACGCCATTTTTGTACAGCTTGTCTCTTTTACGTTTGAGACGCAAAAGATCCAAATTGTACCAGCTGTTCGAGTTCTTTACTAACACAAATTTATTTTCAACTAGTTTATTGGTACATATTTTTAATACGTCTGTCAAAACAACTGATTTCTGATCTAGAGAACCGGTATTTATATGAAAATCCACACTTCTTTCGACAAGTCTTGAAATAGCTTGTTTCGAATATTTTTTCCAACATTTTAATTTCACATAATCACTGTCACCATTAGTATTATCTTCAACGTTAATAATAATGGTTTCATGATCAGTTACTTGTCAAGTCAGAGATAATAACAACACTAACAGAATCAAAATTACAGTACACATGGTCAATCAAAGTTTTACTGTGTCTGGAAATACGCGTATAATCATTAACCAATTGTTTTAAATTAAAGAAATCTGCTAATCGTTTCAAATGCTTCGAATTATTAATGTCACAATAATTTATATTAAAATCACCAGCAAGCACGTTTAGTTTACTAGAATCTACGAAAATCTCATACCAGTTTTCCAAAATTTCAATAAAACGCTGATCACTAGAACTGGGAGAATGATACAATACACCATAATTACCGATCTGCATGCCTCGAACAACTGCAATGCTTAAAAACCAATTGCCGTCACAAACTTCGTTCTATTGAAGCTTGAACTGAACTGATTCTTTAGCATAAATAGCAACGCCGCCAGTGTGTCTAGAATGTGATAAACAAGCAGCCACATTATATCCCGGAATACTATATTGATCAAATGCTTGCATGTCAACTATATGCGTTTCTGTTGTACAAATTTTTCTTCTAATTTCTAGTAACAGGTATTCCACTAAACAGCTCAAACCCTCTAGGATTTACAATCAAAAGGTAAAGGCTTGAGCTTTACATTTCATCAAAATTGCGATTCCACTGCTCAGGTCATGTTAGGAAGCGAATAAAGTTAGTAGATTTTTCGATCAAATAATATAAATAGGACCTATGCAAAAATTAATCGAGATATAGTAGCATGTAGCATTGCAAAGTGATTGCAAAAAATCGATCATGCAGAATTGAGTTGAATATATCATTTTGAATTGATTTTTTGTTGTGTCGGAAAATCAGGATGAATATTCGTCAAAGTTGGTTTATAAACTGAACAATCAACAAGAATAGAAAAAAAAATCTCAACATAAAGATCGATTAATCGAGTGAAAATAATCAATCTTTCGATTTTCGATTCCGATTGCCCCACTCGTGATACACAGAGATAAACTTATGTCTATGTACTTTATAAATATATCACGTGAACAGTTTAGGGGAAGGGGAAGGTTGGCAAATGACCACGGTCCATTCAATTTTTTGAGATTTATGGTGCGAGGTTCAAAATTGTTCAAAATCTGTCTACGTGGTATCTGTATATCACCTGGATTCTTGCACTTTTTTTTAATTTGCTGTATGGAAATTCGTGAAGAAAAATCTTCCCATTAATAAAAATAAAAAAGAATTGATTTCAACACCAGAAATGCACCGCAAAATAAACTAAATGTGTGATTTTCAGTCAATTTAAGCAACATTTTAGGTTTTGTCCGACTTTTGTACAGAGAGCCGCCACTGAGGCCACTTCACCATCTTCACGATCCTAAAATAACTGACCTTGCCTGAGCTCACCATGACCTTACCATGAGTACGTCTGCCCGTATGTTCGCCCTTCATCTTGATTCCCACCGTGGGCCGACCCAAGGTAGCGGTCACCGTAATTAGAGGGCCCTTGCCAACCATGGGCCCAGCGGCCCTGAAAGCCAACCACCGCCGTACCAAAAAATACCTTCCAAGGCAGGTAGCAGCAACGAAAATGGGCAGTGCTGTAACCCCAAAATGGTCAATGTAATACTCAGTTATGTTTCTGCAATTAACATCTCCGGGCAATTATCGCAGGGATCGAAATACGCAAAATACGATCGGCCTCCTCCTCCCCACTTGGCCAGTTGGAGGAATCTACGTAAAACTGCAGTCACTGAACGGGCGATCTGAAAACCCCGGGCAGAAGCGTTTCGTAATTTCCAGCCAATAAACTCGCGCTGGCATATTTTACAGCTTCAATCTAAAAGCTCCAGTTCGTTAATTACCCCAAGTACAGTGCACTTCCGGTTCCGTCCGGCGGATAAGCAGCCGTTTTGGCCCGCAGGTATAAGAGTTTTAACGAGCAATTATAACATACTTAGAGCTTACGGTAGTCGAGCCCGCCGTGCCGCAGCACAGTCCGGGAGCAGCCTCCGGGATGCCAAAGAAGGAAAAAAAAGATCCCCCCTTCAGTGTGCAGCCTGATCCCGAAGAAAAAAAAAAAACACTAGTTAATTTCCCCTCGTTTGAGCTCGCTGGTCGATATTTGCTTCCATTCATTCATTCATTCATCGATCGATTCAGTTTTCCCCCGTCTCCATTGATTGACGTGGATCGAACAACGCAAGGGTATTTATAAATTTTGACTAATTCCCGTTTTCCGCGGAGAACATAAATCGGCCGCGAATCGAGGCGCTCCAGACGCGTATGGATGATGCTGGAAGTGATGCTAAACCACGTTGCATATGTTGTCTGTTTTAGAGCGGTTCCTATCTCTCTCTCTCTCTGAACACGATTTGAATCTCGGAGTGGCTTTTTCAGTTTCAAATAAGAGCAGCACCGTTTAAGCTATAATTAAGTCATCGAGTAGCTACAGAGAGCAAGACGCCTAAAGGAGCGATGCTAGCCGTAAATTGCAGGGTTTTATTATAATTTCTGCCAGAATATTTAATAATTATAATCGTAAGTGTGTGTATAATTGTATTATAGCTATTTGGCCAATAAATGTGGCTGAAATGCTCGATGAATGGGTCGCTGACGGACCGAGCGGTGGAACGTTAGACCGTACCGTTTTGGCGTTAGCATATGCCGGTTTTCTGAATCTATCGCAGCATGGTTCCCCGTTTTTGGGGTTTGGTTCGAGTTGAGCTCTAAAACCACGACGGTTCAATGATGGGTGGGCCAAACTTTAGCCCGAATGTGTTGATCGATTATCTTCGATCAGCGTTGTTCCCAGGACGACTGTGGAGAGCCGGTAGGCAAATATGAACGGTTGGAGATTGAGAAACAACCGAACCGAAAAGCTGTTTTTAGATGCATGATGATAAGATCTGTTTGACTAAGCTTGGTCAATCTTCATAATAGCACAGTGCGAAACGTAGTTGAATACGTGGTCTGCGGTGTAAATACAGTTTTCACGCTTGGCGATACACTTGGACTTGGGCATATTGCCAATTTAGAGATAAAAGTTGCACTCGGTGTCAGATATGACAGATCTTGACAGAAGCCAAATGGCAATTAATTGTTGTTGGAATTTCAAAACATTGCACCCCTACTCTTTTCTGAAAATCAATCTAGTAGGTCATATAAATGTTTGTAATGAATTATAAAGTAAAATGAATTATGGGTAAAACAAGCAGGAACAACCAACAATCAATAGGAAACTAATGATTTACATTTTACTTATGAAATATTGTACGAAAGGTCCGTTTAATTCCAGCAACATTAGATACAGGTGACAAGACTTTTATATCCGTTCAACGTTTGCATCCGTCGTATCGAGGTTACTTAACATCGATCAAACGCCATTCTATAATTACTCAAACAAGGGAAGGACTCAAATCAAAAGTAAACCTTTTGTGGATATTTTGTAAATTTGAAGCATAAGTACTATGAAGCAAACTATGAGACATTCCTCAATTGGCCTGACAGATAAAAATAGTAAGAGTCTGTTCCTTAGCAAAGTCTTAGATCAAATTGAAATCATAATTTGCTACAATTCTGTAACTTGTATTGATTACTCTAGTTGCTTTCGTTTTGTATGACTTAACGGCTAGCACATCAGAAATGAGAGCAAAATTTTGCCTAGCTGAAACAAAATGAAAACTATTCGTGCATTCAGTGAAATCAAACAAATAACTTATTCAGGTTGGTCTTTCAAATGGATTACTCATGTTGAAATGAAGATCTTAATTCATTTTGCTTTTTAGAATAAATAATGAAAACAAAAATTCAAATGCATATTCTGCATACGTTTTTCATTTTTTAAATTGTTTTTTATTATAGAAATTGAATACCAGTAATTTTCAAGTTACAACGTATTATTATTGAAATATTATAAAAACATAAAAACATAAAATAGAAATACAAGCTCAAAAACAAGTTTTCATTAAAAAACTATAAGGGACAACCCAATGGGGTTGTACGCAAAGTTGACGTAGGACTACGTAACTATTTCGAAATAATCTACATATATATCTATGCATATACATGTACATCATATCGTGATATGACTACCAACTGGATCATACATATTTCCCTCCAGATTTGATAAATTTGCCACGAGCTTAGCACGACTGCATTAAAAATCCACTTGCTTGCGACCAGTGCTTGAAGAAGGATCGCTTTTCACCCGTGACTGCGTGATCGCGTACGTTTTCTGCATTCATTTTGCACAACGAGAACGGTGGAATGAATGCACAAAATGGCGCAGTCGTTCTACCTTTTTTCTGTCGAGTTCATTATGTTTGTCGTAGCAGTCCTGTGGAAGACGATTTTTTCATGCATTCTTTCTTCCGCTTTTTGTTCGTTTCTGCACATCAACATATCGCTTGTCCTAGACGGCGCGGGGATGGGCCTGGGATTGAACTCCCGACCATCTACTCAGTAAGCAGAACGGATAACCACTGAGCTATCCAGCCCCGTCTGTCATTTCAAAACAGAATTTTATGAGTTCACAAAGTAAAAATAAAACCTTTGATAGGAATAAGTTGCGACAGCCGCTGAGTCATCATTCTATCTGGTTGCTCGCCCGCGTACTTTTCTGCAGGGTACTTGCAACCGTCAGCTGTCACTTGTCAGAGCAGTACTGGCCCATTGCCGCTCTGCACAGCTCCATGGCTGCCGAACGAATGAAGAAAATTTGAAGGTGTCCTTGTTTTATATCGTGCACTGCTGCATGTGAGACGTTCCTTACTTAAATTTGAAGTCTGTGATAGCAAAGTACTGTGTATTTGGTAAATTTACTCTGAAAAAGCGGCATTATAAGACATCACCTTATATTTGCGTTAATGTCAATAGTTGAATGTTAAAAATCAATTGTTTTTAATATTTAAATCGAAGCGTAGAAAATGTTCCGATCGATTGGTGCAAACATTTTGAAAATCAATCGTGGAATGACTTAGTTATTAACGTTCAAAACCTATATATTTTTCGTTACGCTCCAAATTTTCGCAATTCGAACGTGTACCCCAGTATTGAAAACACAGACGTAGTCCTACGTCAAAA
>JASCZW010018099.1:0-16033 GCA_034211315.2 Aedes japonicus
ACCATTAGCTGTATGATCATTATTATACATTTTCTATTCATGTTGTAATCACCATTATACGTATCATCCGTGTATAATGCTGGTGTAATGTAAGAAACCATTCAAACTCTAAACAACCATGAATATCGTATTCTATAAATGATAATGATTTCATAAACAAGAAATTAACAGTGCCCTATATAGTATAGTATATCCCTTGCTCGTTCATTGTATGATAACGAAGGAAAGATTTGAATTATGGTCACGATAAACAAAAAAACAGGGAATTGTTTTAACAATACGTCATTTTCAGTTTATTATCACAAAATGTATGACTCATGTTATAATACTGATCATTATGATATGTATTTTAATAAAACAAATGTCAACATCAAGTGTGTGTTTTTATTTACTTGGATTGGGAGAAGAAAAAAATCGGGAAAAATATTATTCATGATTCTATCATGATTGTACCAGTTATCATCATTTTAAAATTCCATCTTTCCCGTTT
Organism: Aedes japonicus; assembly: GCA_034211315.2. NCBI lineage: Eukaryota > Metazoa > Arthropoda > Insecta > Diptera > Culicidae > Aedes > Aedes japonicus. The sequence continues at coordinate 491 of JASCZW010018099.1, forward strand.
GGGTAAAGATTCAGATAAGTTCCTGGAACCTGGTAGTTTTCAAGCTACCACAAGCGTTTTTCCAGCGCCCAGGGATCATCATTTTTAAAATTCTTATATAATATAACGATACTTTAACGATATCTATTATTTTTTATATTGTATCTATTATTATTATGTTAACGTACATCGTAATGGTTGAAACAAATATTTTATGATATAACCAGAAATGAACGATACCATCTAAAGTAAAACTGCAGAAAAAATTACTATTCACAAATAAACTTATTTTAATTTATTTAAACGTCGAAATAAAAGCCTTTTATGTATAAGGCTTTAAACTTATGTTCATATAATTAAGTTGAATTGACTATGCTATAGCCACTACCTTGTTTCAAGAATCAGACTTTGCTACATGAAGATCGACTAGATATTTTATGACAAAAAATTTGATTAAATTTCCTAAACAAAATCTTGTTAGGCACGCAATTTTTCTTGTGGCGGAAAAGGTAAATCTTTCATCACCACTGGCACAATCAACAAGGAAATTTACCAGAGGGAGTACTTATAAAAACGATTGCTGACTTTAGGTAAAAGCCACCATGGTAGCCTTTTGTTTTGGTTTGGTTCAGCATGGTGTCCCTGTACTTAAACCATGAAGGTGTGGTACGAATTCAATAAAGTTAAAATCGTACAAATACTTTTCAATCTTCCTAATAGTCATGAGCTACTGGCAATCGAAAGATATTGGGCTCTGATGAAGCGGGTTGTTTCCGCAGAACAGCGGGAGGTTAAGAATGCCAAAGATTTCCAACAAATCTAGACCACAACTACCAGCAAGATCACTAAGAAATAGGTTTACACACCATGTCATAAGCTTATGAAAGAAATAGTTACATGAGAATTAAACTCTCCATGGTGTTTTTTTTTTTTGAGTGTCCAGTTTATTGCGGATGCAGACCTTAGGACAAGCTATAATCCACTTATTAAGGCTTTCAAAGGGATTGGAATTTCAAAGAAAACTTAACATTCAGAAGAAATTAAGAAATGAATGGCTTCCCGTTCTTAGAATGTATTGATGGAGAGAATCTATTTACAAGAAAATCTTCAAGGAACGTTTATTTTGAAGAATCTTCTATCAAAAATGTATGGCTTTCACTTTTTTTAAACACTATTTAAAAAACTTTTTTTGAACGATTAAGATTGGGAAACTAGGAGTTAACAATTAACACTTCATTTAATCACTTTTAAAAAATTTTTTTTTTTTGAGTGTCCAGTTTATTGCGGATGCAGACCTTAGGACAAGCTATAATCCACTTATTACGGCTTTCAAAGGGATTGGAATTTCAAAGAAAACTTAACATTCAGAAGAAATTAAGAAATGAATGGCTTCCCGTTCTTAGAATGTATTGATGGAGAGAATCTATTTACAAGAAAATCTTCAAGGAACGTTTATTTTGAAGAATCTTCTATCAAAAATGTATGGCTTTCACTTTTTTTAAACACTATTTAAAAAACTTTTTTTGAACGATTGTGATTGGGAAACTAGGAGTTAACAATTAACACTTCATTTAATCACTTTTAAAAAAATCAAAAATAAAACATTGAAACACTTTTTTTCAAATTATCGCTAGTAAACGCGAGCAAATTCTTTTAAATTCTTCTAGAGAAAGCTATCTTTTAACAGATAGGCCTATTTCGTCTGCGACTTACAGACTTCTTCAGTGTCAAGAGCTCGACTGGAAGAGAACATCGCAGTAGGTCTAGTATGTATAGTAAGTTGTTTGATACCAGCAAGGTTATTTATTCCTACTTCATTTGAAGATAGTCAAATTGGTGTTGAGCATTTTTTGGAATTTTGTTTGTGGATTGCTATGCTTTCCGCTACATTTACATTCCAAGGGTTTGTGATGTGTCTTAAAATTTGTATGTTATTTAAGTTTGAAAAATGTTCTTCGTTGAATATATGTTCAGCTACTTTTGATTTAAAATGGTGTATGATCCCTTTGTCAGTGTCTTTGTTTGCTTTAGTGACCTCTGCAATATGCTCTTTGAAACGAATATTGAGATTACGTTTAGTTTGTCCAATGTCAATTTTGCCGCAATGGTCATAAGTTATTTCGTAGACCCCGGATTTGTTAAGACTGTTAATGGGGTCTTTAGCAGAAGCAGAAGAGTTTAAAGTTGATTATTTTTACTAGTAAAAAAAAACTATTTCAAAACCAAAGTTCCGTAGGATTGGTCGTAATTGTGTAGTGAGGTTATCGAATGTCATTGCTATTCTTGTAAGTTGGGTTTGTGTTTCTGTTGATGTCGTGAGTGATTGTTTGTATTGTTTCTGTGTTTTTTTTTTTTTTTTTTTGATTACGTTGTGTATATGTTTTCGGAAGTAACCATTCAAGTGTGCTGTGTCAAAAATGTAGTCGAAATCTTTAGTTTTGCCGTTTGAACTTAGTGGTAATGTCTGTATTCTGTGTATCATGTGATTAAATGATGCAATTTTGTGTTGATATGAGTGGTTAGACGAATGTGGTATTAAACGTTGTGTATTTGTTGATTTTATATAAATTTCAAATGTGAGTTCAGATTGTTCTTTTACTACGAGCAAGTCCAAGAATGGTAATTTATTTTCATTTTCAATGTCATAAGTGAATTCAATGTTTATATGGGCGTTGTTTAATGATTTTAGGGTAAGAGTTAAGAGATCTTTCTTTAAAATACAAAACACATCATCAACGTATCTATACCAAACTGTAGGTAGTTGATTTATATCTTGCAATATTTTTTCGAAATTTCCCGTGAAAATGTCGCTTAGAAAATGGGAAAGGGGGTTACTCATAGGGGTGACTTTTTAATTGTTTATAATGTTCGTTTCGGAAAGAAAAATAATTTTCTTCCATGCAAAGTTGTGTAAGTTTTATGTATGAACGGACTTTTTTCTCCCATGCCATGTCATCATTTTGAAAGAGTAACCAATTTTCTCTCTAGTTTAAGGTATCTGTTACTGGAATACTAGCAGAGAGGGATTTGACGTCAAAATACACAAAAATTTCATCTTCTTTTATGTCTATGTTATGGACGAGCTCTGTGAAATGCTGTTTTTAATTGATCGGCTGGAAAATTGTTTAGGCATGTTTTTAAATTCATTAACTAACCATTTTGCTATTTTATGGGTGGATGATTCTATCGCTGAAATGATTTCACGCATTCTATTGCCAGGTTTGTGAATTTTTGGAAGACCTTTAACCGTAGGTAACGAAGGATTTGATTCTCTAAGATTGTTAATTTCATTACTAAATAACATTCTTTGAGCGTTTTCTCTACACGTCTTATCATTCCCGGAAGGGATGAGATCGCTGTTTTCTGTAGGGGCCGTTATTTAATTTTTGTATTATGATGTTTTCATAGTCTTTTTTTATCTATTATTACTGTACAATTTCGTTTAACTGATCTCAAATAGTAGACCGGTTTTTTTTAAATACTGGAGTATGTTGTGTTCTTGTGTATTTATGGCTTATCATTATAGATAACTTAGAAAAAAATGACATCTGATGCAGAACTCAAAAAAAAAATCAAATAAAAATAACATGTACATGTATGCCAGAGGTCAATTCTGACGAGAAACTAACTATTCATCGAACAGGTGGTAAGTTCTGTCTAATCAGTCACAGGCATTCATATTGAGATGCTTCACTAAACTTTAAAATTCTCACAAAACTAAGCAAATACAATCTTCAACAAGCCTCAAACAAAATGAGTTCAGCTTAAAGTATACGCTAAGTTGCTGTTTGCTTTAATTTTCAAAATTTAATAATCTAATAAAGCTAGCCCATAAACCACGGACCACGCTAAAAAATTCTTATACTTTTAAAAATAGAATATTGCAACTTACAAGACCAGTTATCACTAAACCACAACGATATATCTCAGTGTTTAAGAGTTGATAATAAATAAGACCCTGTATTCTGAAGGTGCTGGAACAACATGAATATGCAGTGCCCCATAATGCACTTTTTGTTCTCGATGAGCCAACTAATGGAACGACTATGGTATTTGATACCTTTTCTCGGTTTTCTTAAATGTAAATTTGATTCTAGTCTACTAAAGCGAAAGAATCTGCAAGTCGGCAACTAAAACGAAGAAATGGTTTTACCATGTTTTAAAAAAATGGAATGATCTCACCAAATGATGCTATTCGATGAAATTCGTCTGTTTTAAGAAATGTATTTTCCTTGAACATATCGAGAATACAAATTTATGGAGCTCCTTTAATTTGGGGATTTTCGTAATTGCAATCCTTATTAAGATGCAGGAATAAAAAATAATACTAAAAGTCTGAGCTTAAATTGAGCCCTCTCATCAAGCCAATTTAGGATGTCTACTCTCAGTAAATATAGTAAAATTGTGAATATCATTGTAACAAATTGACGACAAATAAAAAAAAGGAATAAACTCATAAGAAATAAGTTCAGATGCGACTGATTATCTATTAAATTGATCAATAAATATAATCGAGTTAGGATTTAATTTAAAAAAACAAATCCATCGGTAATAGTAGCCAAATTTCATAAATAGCTTTTAATAAAATGTTGTAAATATTATACTCCTGTGATTTAAGAATAAATAAATTTATTTGTTTTGCTAGAAATCTAAAGATCGATAAAATTTACTTAATTTTAAATGCATTTGTCGATGGCCGAGAGGCAATAGGTTATGCCATATACTATCAATTATTTGGTCCACATGAGTAACATGTAATGCTTACTATCTATGCTATCTCATACATAATTCCCCGGCTACAAATTGCTGATGTTAGATGATTAAAACGCAACGAAACTGATTTTTTTTTTAAATTTAATGTTATAAACGAATGTTTTCGTTGTACAGGTATCCACATAATATGTACACGACACTGAGCTTTACCAATACTGATTTCTCGAAAACGACCAATCGAATTTGGAAATTGAAAAAAAACATCAGATAGTAGAGGCGTTCCACTAAGTATTGATCATATAAGTTTGTTGTATTGATTTTCCATTTACGTTTAATCGGAATTTTTGTACACGGCACTAAGTGTACATATAATCTAGGTATGCCTGTACTGCATACCCTTAATATGCCAAGGATGATTCCCAATGGATCTTCATGGCAAATTGGCATTGCTGACAAATTATAATATTGAAATTTAAACAATCAACAAATTAGACGCGAAGCTGATCACGACGTTGTTGTGATTGTGACAAATTTGAGATGTTTTCTTATTTAAGAAAGAAAAAAAAGTTTCGTTAGACAACTGACTATCAATTCAACGAACAGACTCCACTGTATAACACACATTTTTTTGTTTCATCAGGAAGGAAGTAACAACCACCATGTGTGAATTATTCAATTGCCTCGAATAACGTATCTGCCATTCATGGTTGGAAAGATAGTCCGAGGCAGAGAAGGGGACAGCAAAAAAAAACAAGCTAGACCTATTCATCTGGTGCGACCAACCCATTAATGGAAGAGCAATACCACAAACCAACCTCCATTGTCTGCCGGTACTCACTGGCTCAGTTGTGATGTAAACAGGTTATTTAATTTGCACTCGGAAGGTCCACTTATCGTCTGCTTTGGCCGTTCGTCGCTCTGATTTGGTATCATTTTGCGGGATTTAACACCGAATCCTGAGCGGCCTGCAAAGCCGCAGCAGCTCTGTACCTCGTCATTATGTACCGCTCCTTTTCGATGCAATTGGCGTGTTTGTATTTAATTTTCTAACCTGACCATCCCCTCCCCCTCTGCCTCTGCTACGGCCGACAAAGCAGTTTCGGCAAATTCAGTACACCGAGATTTGCCTACTTTGTTTTTGCGTTTCCTTCACTATGCGCATAGTTGAACTCACATGCGCACTCAAAATTAACGAGGCACCAAATTCGGTTTCTGTGGCCTTTGGCTCACTTCCTTCCTTTCTCTTCCATTTGCATAGCACACTCACAATCCAGCCAGTGTACGATTGCTGATTATACTATCATGGCAAGTGCAACAAAAGAGAGAGAGAAAAAAACCTTCCAAAACCTTTTAAAAGCACACACAACAATGGCAACTTTTTTCGACGGACCCGGTTGTGTGTTTTCGCAATTATACACAAAACAGCACGGCCTATTGAAAGATCGCATATGATCGATGGTGGAGTGTCGTGGAAAGAAGTGGCAAAATATGTTTTGTTTGGTTCGCGCGAACAAAAGAAAATGTTGCACTATTGCAGAATTACCGCGGGCGAAAAAACGGGGAGGCACCGGAGAGGGTCAATGGTCAAGCTCATGGCGAAAATTTGGTTTCCTTTCTACTTTGACACGTGCGTGTGTGTGTGTGTGTGAACAATGGTCATAATGTTTTGTTAAGTTATTTATACAAATCGTACAGTGCGAGTACAATCACTTAAACAGATTATGTAATCGCAATCGATGCTCTGAACTGGTTAATGAATGGGAGCATGCAGCATGTAATGTGCAAAACGATTCGCTATGACTGCACCTGTCAAGGCTTGATCCAGGTGAGTGCATATTTTTTTCAACAATACTACAGACGGGAATACGTTGTTGTGTATTTACGAGACAACATTTATTATCCCGAAGAAACTCGACCTAAACGTTAAATCCGTATAAATTGAAATACATATGTAAGCCATGATGATTCTAAACATTAGTTGATGATTGTCAGGTAGAGAGTGCCACCAAATTAAATATGGTATCCTAGGTTGTTAACAAATTCATTTTTTAGTATTTCCGCCAGATCCTTAAAATTCTACGAGCTAAAACACTATTTTTTCGCATGCCGAGTCGATAAATAAATTGTGAGTAGTAAATGTGACCTCTGGTAAAGAGTAGGCTGTGCTGTTGTGGGAAGAAGCCGTGTTTTTCACCTCTGGGGTGTATTTCGTGCTCGTTAGTACATGCCTTAAAAGTTCGGCGACATTTTTGGATGTTGCTCGCAAGTGATTTGCTAAATTGTAAATTTGTTAGTGAAAGGTAAACAACGTTATAAAACCGCGTGTCTTCGTATTTGGTCGCGTGTGCTAAAGTTTAGTTTGCACTGTCGCATTGTGCCAACCAGCATACCTTACAAGTCTAGACCAAATAGTCAAACGGTCAGAAATTAACATTTGTAAACAATGAATTCTAGCGTAATTTTCTGGGATCTGCATGCTCTAATAAACAAAATAGCACCAGAAACAGATACAGGGAGTTACTGCCAACCCGTCGGTTGTGGATATGGAGGTTAGTACCCGGCTTTTCCGGGAAATATACGTTTAAAGTCATTGTTTACGATTGTTACTTTCGACCTTTTGACGATTTTATCTAGGAAGTAGCTGTGTAAAAACTGAACTGGTAAAGCCTCAAACTGGATCCTAAGACTATTTTCGATTCAGGCTGGTAGCGGATTTATGTATAATCAATAGTGACTTTAGTGACTAAAATAATAAAAATAGTGACCAAATAGTGATCAAAATGTGACTAAAAAGTGACTAAAAGAGACTATTTTTCGGAAAATGGCCACTAAAGTCACTATTTTCGTACCGTCGATTGTAAAAAGTTTAAATCCAGATGCGCTGGAGAACGCTGTCACGCCTGAATGTCCTGGAAGACCTACTGACATAATTTTGGGACATTCTATGCCAAACAAACCAACTTAACTTAGTATAGCCTCATAAAGTTGTTGTTACATTTGTAGACCTTAAGTTTTGAAGGACAGTTTGAATGAGCTGACACTAACAAGGTTATTCGATGATATCAGTAGACGTTTCAGAATGCTAATTGGATATGTACGAATATTTATCATAGGTTTCTATAGCCCAAAAGGCTAGTTCTGAACTCAAGGTCAGTTTTGAACATCCCGAGATAATCTGATAACTGGTGAGCATACAGAAGCTTTACTGAATGTGTTTGAATGCATAGCGTAACCTTTCATATATTATAAAGCTAACTTTACGACTATATATCCTAAATTCTGAACCCAAGGGCAGATTTGATGACCTAGAATATCCCAAGATATCTCATTATATCGGTTGACCTTCTAAAAGACTCACTCAATTTGGTCGAATACATATTGTTACTTTGTTTAGTTCAATAAGCTGTAGATTTTAGCTACAATTCAAAACTTAAAAGCTACAGCTGTAGATTTTATGTTTTGAATTCCAGGAAAGTTTGGATAATCTAGAACATCCGAAGATCATCTCATAATGTCTGTTGTTCTTCCAAAATGTTCAATTTCGTTCTAGCAATAAATTACTGTCCACTGCTTGAGCCTCGCATGGAGATGAGAAACTATCTGCTTCTGACAAATTTCATTCTTCAATGAATATGTTTCAATACATATCGTAGCATTGCATAGCCTAGCAAGCTTTCGTTACAACTGTAGGTCCTATGTTCTGATCTCAAGGATTGTTTGGAACATGTCATACTGCTTTATAATGTGTTTTGACTTTAAGAATGTTAATTGAATATGTTTGGATATTTTTGTAACATTGTATTGCCTAAAATTTACTGTTACAACTGTAAATCTTAAGTTCTGAATGCCTAGACAGTTTGGATGACCTAGACCATCTCAAGATTGTCTTCTTGTGTACTTTTACGTTCGCAAATATTCTCTGAATATGCTTGAATACGTGACGTTACTTTGTGAAGTCCAAAATACTGTTATTATCGTAGATTTCAAGTTCTGAACTCCAGGACGGTTTGGATTACATAGAGGATCTCAAAGTTATAAAATAATGACTTCCGAAAGGTTCGTTGAATTTTTAATTACATATGGTCACCATGTATAGCTCAAAAAAAACTACTTTTACAACTGCAGATCTTATGTTTTGAACTTAAGGACAGTTTGGAGTACCTAGAATATCCCAAGATCGTCGCATTATGTATGTTGGTCTTCCATCTATTCAATCATTATTGTTAGATACACATTATCCCTTTGCACACTCTAAACACCTACTTTTACAACTGTAGATCATATGTTCTGAACCTCAAGGGCAGTTTGGCTGATCTAGATCATCCCGTGTATCTCATGATGTTTTTTTACGTTCGAAAAATATTCACTGAATATGGTTGAATACGTAGCGTAGCTTTGTATAGCCCAAAAGCTATAGTTACTACTGTAGATCTTAAGTTCTGAACTCAAGTACAGTTTGGATGACCTAGAACGTCATAAAGTTATCAAATAATGACTGTTGTTGAATATGTAATGAATACATATCTTAGCCTTATATAACCCTAAAAGCTACTGTTACAACTCGAAGATCTGATGTTTTGAACGCAGGTACATTTTGGATGACCTAGAACCTCTCAGAAAGATACAAAATATATAACGTTTATCAACGAAAATTTAATAATACGTATGTATACTCTACAATATTCTAAAACAACGTTTTACAATATTACTAAGGCATTTATTGTTACTCCTCAACTTCTTCATATTCAGGAATGGAAAACAAATTTGTTCGAATACATTGTGCATTTTATACAATCATTATCCTCTTCAGCGTCCATTATGACCTCTTTAGGTCCTGAAAGAGTTTATATACTTTTTTAAGGCAAGGCTCAACATTTATGAATTTTTCATTAGTATGAGGCCCGAAATCAACAATGTTCTCTATTGAAATTGATGCGTAGAAATATTTCCAATGGATTGTGCAAAATTTTGAAAATCTTTTAAGAAATGACTGAAATACTAACGCTCAAAACCTGACCACTTTTTCGTGACGGTCGCAATGCGATTTCTTTAAATTGTACTAAAAACCACACGAAAACAAAGACGTAGTCGTACGTCAAAAGGCTGGTTTGCAGAACTCGTTTGTAAAATTTTGCTAAGGCCTCAACGCACCATCCGTTGCATCTAGTGAAAGCTCCAAGTATGTTGTGAAAATCGCCAAGTTACTTCCGATTCAGGTAAACTACACTGAAAATTTATATTCGTTATATACGGATTGTGTACATAGAACAAATGGCTCGTAAATTTCCTGAAACATTTACAAAATTCTATCATTAAACCTTTTTTCATTAATTTATCCCAAAATAGAAATTAAAGCACTGTCGAGAGTTAGAACCTCATGATCAATAATCAAGTAACCTCCCACGAGTCAACATGGTTAAATGAGATCAACCACGTACTCAATAACAGCTTTTCCTAAAAATAAAGGATCGAACCTCATGTCAGATACATTAAAAAATAAAACGCTGAACACACGCAGCTCTTCGTGGTTCCCTTTTTGTTCAATTATATTTTGAGTCGATAAAGTAGATCTGTCAGTCGTTCGTGCAACCACCAGAGAGACGTTTCTTTTTTATTGGTAACAAATTACTCGTGCAGCTCTTTTCATTGTTTTCGTAGAATGAACGAATGTTCTTTCTGTGTCAACAAATACTTCGTGCTTTTGACAGTTGCGCGCGGTGGCATTAAATAAGAAGGTAGCTTCTTAACAAGTACGAATCAGTTTCGTTGCAAAACACAACGAATAGATTTGTTAGTCCTTCAATTTCGTAACATGCACAAAATTTAATTTTCAGTGTATGATCTTCTTATTGACGAATGGGACGAATGGAACTTGTTGAAAAGGCTAGGTGCTGGCCTTGAGTACAGAGTACAGAATTCAGAGTATTGGAACCAGATGTTTACTACTGTTTACGGCTGTAGGTGAGTCTAACTACCTCAAGGTAGTGAAACAGCTTCACATGGTAACGGCTCAAAAAAGGAATTGAGAAGCCAGATATGTCAGAAGTAGTTCTAGAAGTAAAACACCTAGTGCATTTTTACTGTACTTATACATTAAATGTATAAAAGATTTTAAAAAAATACTAAAATTTGGAAATAACTTTTTAGTCACTATTTGGTCATTATTTTCATTATTTCAGTCACTAAAGTCACTATTATTTATCCGTAAATCCGCTACCAGCCCTGCAAGTAAAGATATATCAATAATTCCTCCCAAGCTTGCTAATCATAAGGACCAGGTCAGGTATTGTGCAAAGAAATCGATGGACGTGAAAAAGCTCGTCACACCCAAGGCAGTTCTTCTGGCGCTTTCCATCGTCTCTACAACAGCTATGTATTCTATGCTATGCCTAGTCGATAAATAAATTGAATAAATAAACCGGGCTACTTGAATTACTGTTAAATTGTATAGTGATATATGTTCCTTTTCTTAAATTCAAACCACTTATTTTCAAATATCTTTCTAAGAATTCAAATGATGAAGTTAGTTACACTACATAAACTTCCGCATTGTTTCTTAGCTATTCAATTGTTTGCCTATGCTTACCGGACCTTCACGTTCGAATTCAAATTTCTAATGAGATTTTACCACGACCCTTTCGATTAGGCAACACATGTTAAGAAGGAACAATGTATTCAGATTGAGTTTTTTTTGTGATGGATTCTTTGTCTTAACTGACACCCTCTAGTAACTAATCGTTCAGCACCGATCAACTAATATTCAAATAATACAAAATCACAACAAAGTGGAAATCCAGAGCTATAGTCAAAATAATCACCGATCGGAAATGAAATCGGAAGAATTAATAACAATACCACATACAACCAGAATGACATTTTAGGCAGAATAATACTTCAAAAGAAGCTAAAATGAAAGCTTGCCTCGCAAGTCGAAGCAGTTATCGCATAGTGAAATGTTAAATGTTCCAGCTACTGATTTGCGACAAAACCCAACAGTATCACACCCAATGTCCATGCCTTTACATAAACGTACTACGACATGGCTGTTAAAAAAGGTGTAACAGATGTTGTACTATCACAGGCGAGTTATATATTTTGTTCTCTCGTGCAATAGATCATTAAAGTGGAAAGCTCAACGACTTCATCGCTTCTTCATGCTGTACATGGCAAAGAGTCGGCGATGACGATAAAGAAACCATGATGAAGCCAGCGTGAGATAAAGTCAAACCATCAACGTGAAAGTACAAAAACTAGCCGTGTGAGTTCATGGCATCAGCAATATTTAAAAGGATACAAGAGACAAAATTAAACAACAGAACAGTTCACTTGAGACTGTAGTTTACGGAGACAGCGATGACAAAAGAAGATTCCAGGTGATGTCACCAAGTGGGTCAGTATCGATTTCAGCGCACTACAATTTTTTAACACGTAAAATCTTCTGATCACGTTTTCCTTTGAACTAGAAGTAAAACAGTAAGCCCAAGATTGCTGGTTGGTTCGATAAGTAGGGTCCAGGACGCCTTGCTTGCGTGTCAAATCAGGCCAAGAGATTGAAAGTCCCGTTGATACAGTTAAGGTCTGTATCCGCAATAATACGGACACCTCAAGAACATGAATAACAGAAACATAAATTTCGCATTATATTTCCGTCGTCAGTTGTTTATTTCAGATTCATGGAATGTGTTTTAACAATTCGTGAAGACAAAACATAGTTATTCGGAATTTGCATAAAATTTTCTGGAATCTCGCGCTGAACTCCGTCCATTAGGGTTTGCACAGACTCTTCCAGAAATCGTAGAAGCCGTCTTTGTGCAAAATTGCTGGAAGTGTTTGAAGTCTTTGATTCCTTTGCTTTTTTTCCAGAAAGCTTCCGCTTCATTAGAGCCCAATATCTCTCGGGATTGGTCGTAGCTCTGGGCAATTTGGCGGGTTTGAAGTTTTGGTACAATATTCACTTGATTTGTTGGTACCACTCCATCACAGTTTTAGCATAGTGGCATGATGCCAAATCGGGCCAGAACAAAGGTTTTTCGTTTTCTTTGTGACTTTTGATGAAGGGTAGCAATCGCTTCTGCAGACACTCTTTCTGATAGATCTCCTTGTTGATTGTGCCTGTAGTGACGAAAGATTTACTCTTTTGCCACACAAGGTAGCTTTTTGGGAAATTTCGATGCCTTCTTCGTTCTGAAATGCCCAACTTTAGCATTTCTGGCCATAGCAGACTAAAAAGCCAGTCCTGGAAGCTGCTTGAAATCCTCCAGGACATAAGTTTCATCGTCCATATCAGCGCATGAAGACTTCGTCAATTATTCGCAGTAACGTCGGCCCGTGATTTTGCCGATTCTGTTTGTCGTTGCGATTTGGAACTGTATTTACCTGTATCAACTTAAGTCCCAAACGTTGTTTTGATTTTGGACAAAACCAGGCGACATCCCTATTTACGAGCCACCGTTCGAATGGAGAGATTTGGGTTTTTCGTTAATATCCTTTTTACCAGGTAAACTCTGCAGACAGAACATCAACCTTATGATTATTTGACTAAACATATTTTTGTTAATAATTGATTCGAAAAGGTTAGGAATACATGAAATAATGGCAATCCTGATATATTTTCTGATATCTGATTTTTTACCTGATTGAAGATGGGTACTAAGAAAGACTTTTTCCATTCATTTGGAAATTTTCCCGATTCGAGTGACAGATTGAACAGACAGAATAATCCCTTATTGGATGTGAGTTCAGTTGCTTAATTTTCATAAATACTGGTGGATTCCATCTGGTCCCGAACCTTTACTGGCGTCTAAATCTTTTAACCCTTTCAAAATATCTTGCACATTAATTTGACTGATACCTACACTACTTGAAAAATCAGGAAAGTATGAAAAGTATCGAAAGTCACGATCTTTGTCAGAAAATTTACAAAATGTTTCTTGAAAAAATGTTGCAAAAAGGTTACAGATATCTACACGGTTTTAACTTGGTCTTGACGTAGGTGAAGAAGTTTTTTGGACAAGACTTAATTTATTTTTCAGTTTTGATGTTATACTCAGTAAGTGCAGAAGAAATAGCTAAATTAAGTTGGTCGCAAATATTTAAATATTTTTTGCAAATTAATTTGATTATTTTGTTTTCTGAACATTTTGTAAAAGGCTCACCAAATGCTCACACGCTTCCGGTTTTTTAAAGTTAATTATTTGCTTGTTGAACCAAATTGGATTTTTAGAGCTATAATTTCGTCGTCTCCTCGTGAGTGGAACTTCTTCTTGAATTATTTCCATCAACAATTTATAAAAGACCACTACTGCACATTCAAGGTTTTCTTGATCTTTTAAAATGGATTGCCAATTCGCTCTGCTCAGTTTGAACTTAATGTTGTCATAATTAGCTTTTTTGTTATCAAATATATCCTCGTAATCACAGTCGATGGGGTTGTGGTTCTTACGCACAAACACAGAATACTCTATTGCTGTGTGAAAAGCTTCATTTTTCCAAAAAGGAAGAACAAAAATTTTCATGTGTGTTTGTTAATAAAAAATCTAAGTAACAGTTTTGTAAATTTTTAACATGATCTATTTGGTTTTTAGTCCTAAAAATGCATTTTTTCTCAAAAATAAATTGCAAAGTTCCATTGTCCCCAACGGATGGACGTAGAATACTCCATTTTCGAAATCGGGAATAAAATCTGCATTGCGTTGATTGAAATCACCATCGATATGAACTTTAAATTCAGCGGGAAAGGTTGATACGATTTCTTCGGCTGCTTGAAAGAAGACTTCATATGTTGACTTGCAAGCTTGATATGGTGGAAAATAAACTGTGACAAAAATATGAGAAGAAAAGAGAAAAGAATGATACTGAGCTAGGCGAGACTTACACATCTAAGTGGACTATTAAGATGTGCGTTATGGTTGGTGACCCGCCCACTGTAGCTTTGAACAAATGAACATGCGACTTTTGGAAGAGCTATTGTATTCCAAGAAATCTGTTATCAACCAAATTCAAACCATCGTCAGGATGATAGTCCATTATATAGAGACTTGCATTCTACGAATGAGCAGTCAGTCTCTAGCAGAGTGTATCGTAATGAAGTCGTCTTGGCTGGTGGTGATCGTTTGCTGTGCCACGCTGGCAAATTCCGAGAGTTCTGGTGGTTTGGATATGAGCTGATTGGTTGCGACATTGGAAGTGATGCAGAGCAACATGAAGCTATGGAGCAAAACATGAAAACGGATCATTCTGAATTTACCAAAAAGTTCGCCAACATTGAAATGGATCAATTAAACCAAAAAATGGATCAACTAAAAATGGATCTGGAAAGACTTAATGAAAATTTACTTAAAGGTAAGTTCATGAGCATATTGGGGTGGCATTCGTTGAACACGATATTAATGTCAACTTTTACGGCAGAACAATCATGTCCAGAAAAAGAGACTGGAACATATCATTTGAAACCTTTTCGTAGTCCACAGTTGGAAGTTATATTGCGAAGAAGGCTGGATCGTCATCCAACGTCGCATTGATGGGAGCTTATGCTTCGACCGGACGTGGGACGAGTATCGTAACGGTTTCGGTGATCTTAATGGTGAATTTTGGTTGGGATTGGAGAATATTCACCAGCTCACTCGTGAGGGTTCCTATGATTTGATGTTGATTTTAAAAGCTTCGATGGTGTGCATAAAATGGCAAAATATTCTGGATTTAATGTCTCGGTGAAATTAAGCAGTACCAATTAGAGGTTGGCCCCCCTCAAAGGAGGAAACGCAGGAGACGGTCTCTCCCTATCACAAAGGAATGAAATTCTCTACCCCAGATCAAGATAATGACATCGCTCGTTGGAACTGTGCAGAGACC
>JASCZW010018100.1:0-16032 GCA_034211315.2 Aedes japonicus
GGAAAAAACACTGTAGACAATTATCTAGTTGACCGTTCCTTTTCAAACTTTCAGACAATAAAATATAACCCATTGTTAAGCTTTTGGCATACTTTTTTATAAAACATCAATACCATAACCGTACACTTGCGCCTTATGCTTAACTTTACGTATTAGGTTCTGTACAACATCTGTCTGCAGCTTCTTCGTTACGGAAACCCACTTTTTCTTCATGTTTTCTTTAGATTTGACCACCTTGGGATGCTTTTGTAGTGCCTGCTACATAATAGCTCAAAATTTTTCGATGGGCCTTAGTTCCGGTACGTTGGGGAGGTGCGTGTCCTTGGGTACGAAAGTGACCCCTCTGGCTTCGTACCACTCCAGGACAACATTTGAATAGTGGCACCAAGCAATATCTGGCCAGAAGATCGTAGGGCCCTCGTGTTGCTTCAACAGAGGAAGCAGACGCTTTTGTAGACACTCCTTGAGGTAGATCTCCCCGTTTACAGTTCCGGTAGTCACGAACGGCGCACTCCGTTTGAGCAGTTCGCTTACCAAATCATGCATTTCTTGGCAAACCTTTGGAAGTTTCTGCCTGCTTACTTCTTTCGGAACATGAAACTTATGCTGGACGGTGAAGAACAGTAGCCCCGGAAGCTGTTGGAAGTCCGCCTTGACGTAAGTCTCATCAACCATAATGAGACAATGAGCCTTCGTCAGTATCTGGGTGCACAGTATCAGTGCTCGTGACTTCCCCACCGTGTTTTGCCGTAGGCCACGATTTGAAGCCTTCTGCACTTTGTACGTATGCAGTCCCTTCTGGGTCTTGGCTCTCTGAACGAAAGACTTGGACAGATTCAACTTTTTGACCACATCCCTGACCGAAGCATTGGGATTCCGCTTTAACGCTTTCACGACAAGATTGTGATCCTGATCACTGGTAGAACATCCATTCTGACCGCATTTCTCCTTCCGATTGAAGCTCAGAGTTTCGTAGATTCGTTGACTGCACGATTCTGAGTTATTTTCCGATGTCCCGATGAGAGAGTTAACGATTTTTCAGATGCTTTAAAAATACAAAAATACAACGAAAAAAAACACTCCAAACTACCCAGGTAACCAATAAGCAATTCCAAAGCGGCAGCCTATCAAGCATTTAAGTCACCTTAAATGCCACATAAATGCCGCTGTTGGCCCAATATACGGCTGCTTTACTGCAATGCTCTGATAATGCTTCATAAATGCTAGTTTGCATTCGAAATGCTTATTAAAGGCTACAAGCATTTAAGTAGCATTTGAAATTCAACCTTTCAGCATTCAAGATGCTGATATAATGCTTATATATTGCTTGTCGCATCTGAAATGCAGATTAAGTGTTGATTTACTGCATATGCTAATGCTTATTGGTTTTCTGGGTACTTCTACCCAAAATTTCATGCGAAAATACCCAATGGGCAGTTTTCTACAGCGTTTTTTTTTCCGTGATGCAATTTGACGTGGGACACCCTTTAAACTGACTTCAGCAAAGATTTGATAGAGTAGACATCCCATTGCTTCTTTTCAAACTTAAACGAGTCGGTTTAACAACAACCGACAATGCTTAGAATACCTCGTATTCTTCAATTACCCAGACTACACCCTTTCTGCTTGTGCCGACGACTCATTAGTTCCGTTGGATGTTCATCATTCCACACTGGTATTCGATGTGAAAGTTCAGTCACCAGTGGAATCAATTTAAGATGTGGACACATCAGCACTGAACTTCAAAAGAACAGATTATTCAACGCTCGATGATTACCTTGGTACAGTTGATTGAATGCCAGTTACAAGTTGTAATGATGCCAATAAGGCTACGTCGCAGATTAACTGATTATTCAAGCCGGTCTATCAAGATATAATGCCCGTTTTAAGCATCCGCCAAAGCCAAATTGAGGATATCCTCGGCTTCGAGATTTAACACGAATTAGGGCAGCTACTCTTCCAAAGAACTTCGGGGAGGGGGCTATTGTGCGTTAAGCACCCATTTGTGCCTAACTGCTTAGGGCTTTAGGCGACGGCACGAGGAGATGTTCCTGCGAAGTTAAAGTTTGCTCTTATGGTCAAATTGACCATAAAACTTTGGCAAAATTTGGCAAAGGATATGCAGCGGTGGAGCAAAGACCAAAGTGTTCCAGTGGTACCGCGATAATAACGTAGATTTCATCGATAAAAACATAAATCCACCCAACTGCCCGAAGTTCCGGCCCATCGAGTGATTTTGTGCTATAATGAAGCGGAAGCATAAAAAAGTCGAAAAAACGTGGAACAAATGTGCCATGGAAGTTGACTCCAGAGGTGTGCAGCGTTTGATGGGAGGAATAAAGAAGAAAGAAAATTTTCATTAGAAACTAAGAGAAATGATTTGTATTGACATTTTTTCCTAAAAGTACAGTGAATCACCTTTGTTTTGATGTATTAAAATTATTTGTACGTCTTTCCGTTATCGAGATACAGATGATTTTATTATTCCGGATTTTAAATGGACATAGCTCTATCATCTAGTATATACATATTGTAGTAGCCGGAAAGAAGATATAGCTTTCAACGGCGGACCGAACAGAATACTCGACTCGACGATGTTAGTAAAGCCCGATTGAAAGTAAATTTGGATGCATTCAAGTGATAATAACTCAAGAATTAAATTACATGGTTGATCAAAACGTCAAACAATTTGTCACTTCTTTATCGCATCCTTGAAGTTTTCGCTTGACAATTGCCCAATATTCTTCGATCGGTCTTAACTGAGGGCAATTCGGAGGATTTATCTCTTTGGCGACGAAATTCACACTGTTTGCAGAATACCATTCTAGTTCCTCCTTAGAGTAGTGGCAGCTGGATAAATCCGGCCAAAACATAACGTTGGTCGTGTGTTGCAGATTGAAGGGTAAAACCCGATTTTTCAGACACTCTTTGATGTAAATCTTCGACGTTATTGTTTGAGATGTGATGAAAACCTTAGAAGGGACATCCTCATTACCACTTGCTAAGTAAAATTTTCGTCCTCGGATTTGTTTATAATCTATTTCGACAGCCATCAAATTTTGTGAAAATTCTTAGGCTGAAGGATATACACTCAGTAGCAAAAAAAAGCCGAGCTAAATTTAGCTTCCAAAAAACGTCATGTTCCGCTTCTAGCCTGGAAAGACTGTCCACCAGATTGGTCGAGCCCTTACGGTAGACCACTCTGAACTAAAACGCCTGCACGCGGCGCATTCACCATTCGATCCGCGCAGTTGGCCATGATGAAGCGGTGAAAAGAGTTTCCAGCGAGTTATGATCAGTTTCCAATTCAAAGGTTGTCTGAGTAACGGACTGTACACTTATGACCACGATGGATTAATCTATTGAGCGGAACCACGGGAATTTCGGAGGAATTCGTTCAAAAAATAATAATAAACATTGGCTTTCTTGTATTCACTTTCTCTACATATAAACCTTTTTTTATAAATCAATTAAATAGAAACTGAAAATTTTCAACTGCTCGCGACGGACGCTGATGAACTTATGAATGACTTCGCTGCGCACCTCGAGCGCGCCAAAATGCTATCGATCTTGTCACTCGATGCGTTGTCAAACTGCACTGAAAATTTATTTTCGTAAAATAGCTTTCACTCGTTTCGTAAACACAGATTTTGTACATAGAACCAATGTCTCGTATATTGTATGAAGCATTAATATTGCTTGTCATCCAAGAAAATGCTATCATTACACCTTCTTTGTACATTGCACAAAATGAATTTCATTAAGACCAGCCAATCACTGCTTGTCTTCGGTCGTACTCATCACTCGAAGCATTAATTTATCCCAAAATAGAATTGAAGCGCTGTCGAGAGGTAGAACTTCCTTCACAATAATCAAATAGATCTCACGAGTGAACATGGCGTAGTGAGATCAACCACGGACTCAAAAAAAGCTGCGCCTGAAAATGCAGGATCGAATCCCCCATATCACGAACAGCTTCTCGTGGTTGCGCTTTTTTTCAATTATATATTGAGCCGATAAAGTCGATCTGTCAGTCGGTCAGGTAGAATGTTTAGAATTAAGTAATTCTAATTGTATTAACAAGTTCTCAAACCTTTCTTCACACTCTAATGTAACTGAAGTGCTGATATATTGTCAGAACTTTAATCGTATGCAAAGCTCATCCAAGATGAAAACAATTTACAAAAATTTAATGAGTTCATCTTTTTCTATCATATTGGGTACAGAAACTAGTTGGAATGAGAGCATTAAAAGTGAAGAAATGTTTGGGAATGATTTTTGCGTATTCAGAGACGACCGTAACCATCAAATGGCACAAAGGAGGTCTGGAGGTGGTGTCCTCATTGCGATTTCATCTAAATTTAATGCTGAACTAATTCCCTCTACCAAATTTAAGGAGTTTGAACATGTCTGGGTTAAAGCGCAAATAGCTGGTGAAATTCATGTGTTTGTATCTGTGTATTTCCACCTGATCATGCTAACAAAAACTCATACGAAGCATTTTTCAAAATGCTGAAGAAATCCTCTCAGATCTTTCCCCTGAGATTAAAGTTCACGTATACGGCGACTTCAATCAACGCAATGCGGACTTCATTTTTGATGTTGAAAATGAAGGTATTATTCTTCCAGTCGTTGGGGACAATGTGACATTACAGTTAATTTTTGACAAAATTGCCAGCCTTGGTTTGAATCAAATTAATCATGTGAAAAATCAGCAAAATTGTTATTTAGATTTTTTGCTGACAAACATTCATGAGGATTTTTGTGTTAATGAATGCCTGACGCCCTTATGGAAAAACGAACAATTTCATACTGCAATTGAATATTCTTTATTTGTTCATTACAACCCACGGCCCAACGACTATGGTTATGAGGAAATCTTTGAATACAACAAAGCTAATTACGAGAACATAAAAATTAAGCTAAATTCAATCAACTGGCAATCAATCATACGAAATGAAGTACACATCGAAAGCGCTGTTGATATCTTCTAAAGGTTTTTATTTGAAATAATTAATCAAAACGTACCTCTTAAAAGAAAAAGACGCAGATATAACTCCAAATATCCAATATGGTTCAACCGGAATATTATTAATTTGAAAAATCAGAAGCAAAAGGCCCAAAAAATTTACAAGAAAAGCAACTCTAATGTCAATCTGCAAAATTATCTGAATATCTGTGATCAGCTTAATTCAGCAATCAATTCCGAATTGGAAGAGTATAATTTCAGAACAGAGAGTGAAATCAAATCATGTCCTAAACAGTTTTTCAAGTAGGTCAGAACAAAATTAAAATCAAACAACTTTCCTTCAAAAATGCATCTTGATGACAAAAGCGCTGGAGACCCTGGTGAGATTTGTGACATGTTTGGAAAGTTTTTCCAAGAAATTTACACGACATTTTCGGATGATGATCGCGATCTAGAGTATTTTTCATTCTTTCCTGCATCCTCAAATGACATTAGAGTTAGTCAGGTAGATGTTCAAGACATTCTTGCTGGTTTGAAAAATCTTGATGCTGCGAAAGGTGCGGGACCTGATGGAATCCCTCCAGCATTTATGAAAAATCTTGCATTTGAACTAACTTCGCCTTTATTTTGGCTCTTCAATTTGTCACTTGATTCAGGTCAGTTCCCTAAAATTTGGAAAAACTCATACCTAATACCCATATATAAGTCAGGAAAAAATCCGATATTCGCAATTACCGTGGAATTGCTATTATGTCTAGCATCCCAAAGCTCTTTGAAGCTATCGTCAATAGAAAACTGTTCAGCCAAGTACAAAATGTTATAACAAATTCGCAGCATGGATTTTTCAAAGGACGCTCAACTTCCACAAACTTGTTAGAATTCGTAAATTATTCATTAAACGCCAATGGACAACGGCAACCATGTCGAAGCGCTGTACACTGATTTTAGCAAGGCCTTTGACCGTATTGACATTCCTCTGTTACTCTACAAGTTAGGAAAAATAGGATTTGAGGATACATTTCTTAAATGGATACAATCGTATTTAATAAATCGGCAACAAGTAGTCAATTTTAATGGTAAAAAGTCACACCCTGTTCATGTATTATCTGGAGTTCCCCAAGGCTCTGCATCTAGGCCCTTTGCTTTTTATTTTGTTTGTCAATGATATTTCTTACATTCTTAAGCAGGTCAGAATTCTCATCTATGCAGACGACATGAAAATATTTATGGAAATTAAGAATGACCAAGATAATGTAACTTATATAAACGAAATATTATTATTTGATATATGGTGCAAAAAAAGCTTACTAGAAATAAACGTTAAGAAATGTAATTTAATTACTCTCAGTAGAAAACTATATACACCACAAATTACTGTTTCTTTAGGAACTGAAATTGTAGAAAAATGCGAGAGAGTCAGAGACTTAGGTGTTATTGTAGATTCTAAGCTTAATTTTATCGACCATTACAACACAATTATCCATAAAGCAACCAATATGCTAGGTTTTATTAAACGCTTTGGTCAAAACTTTCATGACCCATATACGATCAAAACATTGTACGTTGCATATGTCAGGTCTATTCTAGAGTATTGTAGTGTCATATGGTCTCCTTTTATGAAAACACATGAAGAACGATTAGAATCAGTACAAAAACAATTTCTTTTGTATGCTCTCCGTGAATTAGGCTGGACAACATTTCCACTTCCGTCTTACGAAGCACGGTGTATGCTTATTGATATTCAAACTCTAAAAGAACGAAGGGAATTTGCCATGATCTCTTTTGTAAACGATATTGTATCACATCGCATTTCCTCCCCTAACTTATTATGTAGTCTAAATTTCTACACCCTCTCGCGGCATTTGAGGAATCGGAACTTATTTGCGTTAAATATCAATCGGACAAACTATGCGAAATTCGGACCAATTAACCGAATGATGTCTCTGTATAATCTGCATTGTGAATCAATTGACCTAACAATGTCACGTAGTAACCTAAGACAGTATTTTGTTTCTAGACGATCTTTAAGAAGATAGAATTAAGTGTAAATATGTAGTCTACGATCGATTGACGAAATAAATAAATAAATAAATCATACAACCACCAGAGAGTATTGTTTTCGTAGAATGACGGAATGTTCTTTCTTTGTCAACAAATGCTTAGTGCTTGTGACAGTTGCGCGTGTAGCATTAACGACGAAGGTAGCTCCTTAAAAAGTACAAATCAGTTTCGTTGCAGAAACCAACGAATAGATTTGTTAGTCCTACCTTTGAATTCGTAATATAAACGAAAATTAATTTTCAGTGTGATCGCAGTAGTCGGTCGGGAGCGAAAATTTACTACACAGAAAAACTTCGAGCTGTCAGGATGCAGCCCGAACAAAGGTTATCCCCAGTAGATAGGTCTTAAATCGTTCTATTCCCCAACCTATACCAAGTGCTTCCTTCTCAATCAGGGGATACTTTTTTCTGTTTCGGAGAGGTTTTTCGATGCGTAAATTATCACTCTCGGCTGATCTCCCTTGAATTGAAGCAATTCCGCTCCCAATCCAACTCCAGAAGCATCCGTTATCAATAATGGTCGATATTGCGGGTCATAAAACCCCAAATATCCAACATTTTTCTTAAGCTGATCAAACGCATCCTGGTGCTTTAATTGCCGGTTGAATGTCGATGCCTGTTTCAATAACTCCCTCAGAGGATGATTGATTATAAAGGGTGTCCATAGTTAAATTGCATCACTTTCAATAAGCTGTAACATTTCGCCCTTTGGGTTGATTTCTACGAAATTTTGGGTAAAACTTCAACGTCAACTTTTTTGGCAAATTTTGTTGAATAAAAACACTGAATTGGCTTCCTTACACTTACTTTTTGAATCGTTTTGTACATATGAAAAACTGGTGTAGTGATGATAAAGTGTCCCAAACAACATTGATGATAAAAAACAAACAAACATAAAATGTTATCAACCTGACGACACTGATCATGGTTGTCACGGACGTGACGAACCGACAGACTGGCAGCACTGGCGGACGTGCATCACCCCCGGTCACACGTAGTCGCAAACGGCTTGCGCAATAAAGTTGACAGCCGTCAGCTTACCAACGACTGCCGTCAGGTTACATATACACAAAAAAACACGCTAACAATTTAAAAAATCCGTTTAGTGTTGTCTCGCTGTTTAATTGCCAACAAATCCGTATGCTTCCTATGTTCGTTTTATGCTAGCGGACACAGCACGTTTAATTCAATGTTCGTGTATAATTTTAAACTAACTAAACGTACTGTGTGTAGTTCTTCGTGGTATGGCTATTATGCACTCCTAACTCGTAAACTTTGTCCTGCTTTCAATGTATATTGTTCTTGAACGACTCCATCGGAGTGGTAGTGACTGAGCATGCTGCTTCCACCATTTTCTCCAACCAATCGCCGAAGCTCGATAGACTAACCCAAGGTAGAGTTTGCCTGTACAACGCCCAGTTCAGCTTTATCGTTGGTGGTAAGCGGTCGACCAACTCCTGCACCAAGGCGATGTTGCACAAATATTCGTCCAGTCCACATGCCTTGACAGTAGCTACGACATTCTGAACCGCTACACCAAAGTCGATGAGTGTATTCAGTTTCTCCGCTTTCGGTGACGGCATTTCGCGAATCCGCGTTACAAGAGAATGCACTATTACCTCCGGACGCCCGAATAGAGTCTTCAGCGTAGTAATCACTCCATGAAGGTTGGATGGATGCAGTAACCGGCACCGGACTGACTCGAGTGCCTTTCCCTTCAGGCTCCGTTGAAGCTGGAGCATATTTTCTTCGTCGCTGTACCCACATATTCTCGTGGAACTCTCGAAGCTTGCGTAGAAAAGCGGCCAATCCTCCGCATTTCCAGAAAATGTGGGTAAGTCTCGAGCCACTGCTTGGCGTGCTGCCAACTGGGACTTACTAAGCTCATGATTCGCATTGGAACTAAATGAGCTGTTGTTTGAGCTAGTCCCACTGACGTTTAGTCTGACCTCTGCGGTACGCGGGTTCAACGTCGTCTGATCCATTCTGGTGGATGTTCGCCTTCGCTTTAACAGAGCATATCTTTCTGCAAGCTGCCGCTTCTCCAATGCGTGCTTTTCCTCCAGCACCCGCAGTTCTTCGTTCAGACCTGCATCGTCGTCACCGTCGATGTGTACCGTTGTTCCGATCGTAGTAGAATTAGCTTTTGGAATTGCTCCCGTTCTGGTGTAATCCTCCCTTGGGCTCGTGTTCTGCTGCATACTAAACTGCACTCGTTGATTCTCCCGGACCTTGACCTTTTCTAACTGCCTTTGCAGGCTCTCGATTTGGTTTCTCATTTCCTGCATGGCGTTCGATTGATTCGCTTGCATCGTCAGTCCGGTTTGTTCATGGGCGCCTGGTGTTGTTGAAGCTGGCGGGAGCTGAGCTTGGGCCATAACACACCCAACACAACTCCAGTCATTCTCCGACTCACTTTCAACCACACCTGCACACTTCGCGTGAAACCACCGATGACAGATATATCAATCGACCATAGTCGTATCGTCCGGGCTTTTGCAATAAGTACAAGTTGTTGATTGAACCCGGGCATTTAAGGGGGAACTTGAATCGAGACCTGAACCATTTCCGGTAGACATTTTGCCACCCGATCGCAAATTAAACGGATTTTTTATTTTTTTGGTGCCGACCTCGGAACCAGTGACCCGTTGGAGACAAATCAGGCAACCATTGCCATTTCGTGCCTTCGTCTGCTGGGTTCAATCGCGTTGATATCCACTTCCACTCTTTCATTTCGGTTGATTCCATTATTTCACCGGTCCTGTGAGCGACGAAGGTAGAGTATCGGCGGTGATCCGATCTTATCCAGCAGATGATGTCTCGCGAGTCAGTCCAGAAACATCGTTCGGATATCTTCAATCGATGCGATTCGGTTATGGTGGCCGCGAGGCGTGTTCCAATAACAGCTGCTTGAAGTTCAAGACGTGGAACCGACATGTATTTCAAAGGTGACACTCGAGACTTTGATCCGATCAACGCGCATTCTACCGTGCCCCCTTGTTCGAACCGCAGATACGCTACGGCAACCAGCCCATCTCGGCCTGCGTCGGTGAAGATATGAAGTTGAATATTGGTACTATCGGCGATCTTCGTAGTCAGCCGATAACACCGGGGAACGCTAATTTCTTCGACTTGGGGTAGGACTTTCAACCACTCCATCCACTTTCCCACAAGCTCTGTCGGTATCTCTTCGTCCCAATCTGTTCCTGCACGCCAGACCTCTTGCAGTAGGATTTTCAGGAACATCAGGAAACACCCAATCAGTCCCAAAGGGTCGTAGATCGTCATCAGGGTTTTGAGCAGTTCCCTTTTCGTCGGTATTCTCCGACCGTTGAGCAAATCGTCGTCGTGTTTCGGAGAGAGCTTGAAGGTAAGGGTATCCGTTGAGATTCTCCACCACATGCCGAGAACTTTCTCCGTCGCCATCTGAGAACTGAGATCGAGATCCTTTTCGCCTTCTCCGACATTGGTGATACTCTGCAGCACTTTTTTTGAATTTGATAACCAGTGGTGTAGTTCGAAGCCGCCTTGGCCGTGAATGAACTGCACTTCCTTAGCCAACTTCATTGCTTCCTCTTCGTACTCCTCACTAGTCAGCCAGTCATCGACGTAATGGTCTTTCTGGATACATTCGGCAGCTCGCGGGAACTGTTGCTCGAATCGTTTGGCATTAAGGTTCTTCACGTATTGCGCGCAGCTAGGCGAACATGTAGCTCCGAAGGTCATAACATTCATGGCGTACACTCGCGAAGGCCGACTCGTATCTCCGTCTTCCCACCACAGGAATAGCTGGCTGTATTGATCGTCCAGGTTTGTCAGCACCTGATGAAACATCTCTCGTAGATCCGCAACTATGGCAAAGCGGTACTCACGGAACCTGTAGAGTACTGACAGTAACGAAGACAGCTGATCGGGACCGGTTAGCAACGCAGAATTCAACGAAACTCCTTTGAAGCTAGCAGCCGCGTCCCAGACTAGGCGAATTTTATCGGGCTTGTTGGGGTTTATGACTGGGAAAATTGGCAGGTACCACTTTCGAGGATGCTTCAAGGTAGCTTCTTCCGGTGTCAACATACGAATGTATCCCTTGTGCTCATACTCCTTCATTTTTTAGCCGCAACGCTTCGGCCAATGCTGGATCACGATTCATCCGCTTTTCCAAACAGCTTAGACGCTTCTCGGCCATGGCTCTGTTGTCTGGGAGTCGAATGTCGTCTTTCCGCCATAGTAATACGGTCTCGTACCGACATCCCTTAAGCTGTGTACCAGATGAAAGTAACTGCAACGCGCGCTCGTCGTCCTTGGAAAGTAGCGGTTTAGTAGATTTCAAGACGCCCAAGCTGTCAATAGAGTAGTATTCCTTCCATGCGGCATTCAGGCTTGAGTCTCCATCTGCTGAACACGGACAGATATGGAAACTATGGCAGGCACTGATGTTTATACCTGGTGTTTCTGCGGTCACCGAACATGGACCGTATACCAGCCACCCCAGGCGCGTTTTAGAAGCGACCGGCTCATTTTCCCGACCTTCTTTACTTTTAATCGCATGTCCGACGTGGCAATTATCAATACCGATCAAGATCCTCGGTGATGCAAATTCGTACGAATTGATAGGAAGCCCCTTAAGGTACTCGTATCGTACTGACAGCTCCGGAACAGAGATTAACTGCAGCGGTAGAGAAAGTGTTTACACGGTGTGAACTTTAGGGAGCATGTACGCCGAACCATGGTTTCCTGCACCAGAAATCTTTAGGCTGAGTCTGACAGATTCTCGCTCCTCCCGTTGCTGACCAGCTGTCCAATTCAGGCAAAGCGGACTCGGCTTCCCTTCGAGCTTCAACTCCTTCAGAAGGCCATGTTCCATGAAAGTCGCTGATGATCCGTCATCCAAGAATGCGTACGTATCTACGGAGACCCCCTTGCCGTGCAGCGTTACCGGAATGTATCGGAATAGAGTTTTTCCGGTCATCTCGCTATGCATGTTGCAATTTTGACTCGTAGACTGGTAACTGGATTCCCTTACTCGGTACCTCGCTTCATCGTGTAGCATCGGATGGTGCATGAATGTACACCCTTTTTTCCGCACGTAGTCTTGATGTTACAATCACCGAAGTGCTTTTGCAGGCACTTCTTGCACATTTTTTTCTCCCTCAGCGTCGACCACCGAGAAGAAATACTCATGGCCTGAAAAGTCCGGCAGGCTTCAACCGTACTGCACTCTCCATTGCAAACCACGCACCGCTTTATAGCTGTTCGTGTTGACTCAAGTTTCGACTCTTCTTCTCTAGAATGAACATTCATGTAGCTGTCCTGTTTACGGGTTTGCTTGATTTGTCTCCAACGGGTCACTGGTTCCGAGGTCCTGAATTCCTGTGGAAGCCAAGATGCCAGTGGCCAGCAGACAGCAAAGATCCCAGGACAACTGTCGAGGAAATCCGATCAAGTATACTTCACCACAACGATCGCGAACCTGTGCTTCGATTCGAACGATTTTCCCGATGGAAGCGGATTCACAGAGCAGTAGCATATATCCTGCGGTATCGTTCGAATCTCCGCCACAAAATCCACTCTCCGCTGACCTCTACACCGTTCACCCAGGAAGAACTGCAGAAAGCGGAGTGGGAAATCTATCGCCATGTTCAAAAGCAAGCCTTCCCCGAGGAGTATGATCTGCTGTCCAGTGCCAAGTCAACGAATGAAATTAGTAGCCGACCACTTCCAAAGAACAGCAAGCTGTATAAGCTGAGTCCCTTCATCGACGCTTCTGGATTACTACGGATGCGAAGCCGCATCAGCTTATGCCAGTTCGTGGAAGATTCCGCCAAGTATCCCATCCTGCTGCCAAAACAACATCATCTGACGAACCTCGTGATCGCCGATTACCACTGCCGGTTCAAGCATATCAACCACGATACAGTCATCAGTCAGATCCGTCTGAAGTTCCATATTCCACGGCTTCCTTCAGCGTACAAACGGGTGTACCACGCCTGCCAGGCATGTAAGATCCGACGAGTCAGACCACATCCTCCATTGATGGCCGATCTTCCTGCAGGGCGAATGGCAGCATTCAGTCGACCCTTTTCCTATACTGGCATAGACTATTTTGGTCCCATGCAGGTAGTAGTCGGAAAGAGGGTAGAAAAACGCTGGGAAGTCCTCATGACCTGCCTAACCACCCGGGCCATCCACATTGAAGTTGCACACACTCTGTCGACGGACTCCTGTATCCTCACACTCAGGAACTTCATCGCACACCGAGGAAACCCCATCAAGATCTTCAGCGATCGCGGTACTAATTTTATCGGTGCCAATCGCGAGCTTCGCAGAGAACTGCAAAAGGTGGACCAAGACGAGATGATGGCGTATTTCGTGGAACCCAATACAAAGTGGACGTTCAATCCACCAGCCGCTCCGCACTTTGGAGGGAGCTGGGAGCGACTAATCCAGTCGGTAAAGAAAGTTTTGTATCAAACAGAGACCAAGCGCCTTCCGACGGATGAAATCCTGCGAAGCCGACTATCAGAAGCCATGATGATCATTAATTCACGACCACTGACAGATTTACCGTTAAACGTGCAATCTTCATCACCTCTAACGCCGAACCATTTCCTTTTAGGATCCTCTAATGGATCCAAGCCCCGATCGCCTTAAACAACACTCCGAAACAACTCACGAACTCGTGGATTGTGGCGCAAGAGTTCGCAGACGAGTTCTGGAAGCGATGGATCACCGAGTACCTGCCCACCCTGACACGCCGATCGAAGTGGTTTCAGCCAGTACGACCGATTCAGGTAGGAGACGTAGCCCTGATTGTCGACCACGCCCTTCCACGGAACTGCTGGCCGAAAGGACGAGTGGTCGAGGTAGTTCGGTCAAAGGACGGACAGGTACGGCGAGCAACTCTGAAAACGGCCAACGGGAGACTGGAGAGACCTGCGGTAAAAATTGCAGTGCTTGATGTCGATTCCAGTTGGAGTACGTTGAGCGAAGGCCCAGACGTACTGAAGGGAAGTGTCACGGACGTGACGAACCGACAGACTGGCAGCACTGGCGGACGTGCATCACCCCCGGTCACACGTAGTCGCAAACGGCTTGCGCAATAAAGTTGACAGCCGTCAGCTTACCAACGACTGCCGTCAGGTTACATATACACAAAAAAACACGCCAACAATGGTCGACCTGCAAGACCTTACACTACAGTAGCGTGCTTGCCACCGCGTGGGTAGTCACCCGTGCTACAATTTTTTCAGGTCCGTTGGGGGAGCACTTAACGTCAACGTACGGTCTTTAAACTTAAGTATGTTTGTTTTCTAGCCAAAACGAACATTTCCAGAGGTGGAATTCTTGACTTGGCAATATTTTTCAAAATAAGGGATGGCCTACTGTGGACTCTCCGCTGTCAGCGAGGCTGGCGAGGTACAGCAATGGACCGCATACAATGGAGACAACTTCTGTGTACAGCAGAGCCTGTTTACGAGAAAATGTCTAAAATGTCGCGATAGCAATGTTTGTACAGTTGATATCACAATGGTACAAAACTTGAACTGTCATTACAAGGACACATAAACAATTTGAAGAAGCATTGCAAAGGAATCGTAAGTTCACATTATATGTAATCTATATTCAATTCATTAGATTCTCTGAATAATCGTTATGCGATTCTGATTTTGTATGCATACATACACAATTTGAAATAGACACCCATATACGATTGCTGGTTTGCTGGGGTTCTATTGACGACTTTTGGAGCGAGCAGTTCAACTGGATCAGCAGACTAGACAGCAGCAGCAGCAGCAGCAGCAACAGTGATTAGTTTTGGACGTTGTCAACCGACATCATTGAACCGAGCGAGTATTGTCTGTGTTGGTGCATTGTGCAAAATAAATAAAATAAAGGTATTCTATGAAGTTCGGATTTAAAACATATGAGTATCTGAACAGTATAGTAGATGCGGTAAGAAACTTTGTTGGAATATGTTAAAATATCGTAGGTATCATTTAAAGTAGAAATCCTTAAAGAAACGAAAGCGGTGGGCCACTTGGAGACACAATGGGCCCGGAAATAAGTATCGTATAGGCCCTTTCCGTGGGTTACATGGAGTCCCTACTTATGGTAGTGTTCAATCCCACGCGTATTCAAACCCATGCGAAACATTACTGTCAAAGCGTTGGTCTTTTGCCATAAAATCACAGCGGAAATCACGGTTCACAACAATACAAATCATATTTGAGAAGTTTAGAGACTTCTCCTATGGTCAGGTAGACACTTCTCAGAAATATTGGGAGCAAACAATTTAAGCAAGAAGAACCTTCAAAACTTTATTACCGAAGTTCAAGATCATACTTACCAGAATTTCAAGACTGAACTTCCTCAATAATCAGGAGAGGACTTATCAGAACCTTAGTAATAGCAAGTGTGAGAGAGGACCTTCTGAAGTCTAGAATTTTTCAGAGGTTTTGGAGTTCTTCCCAGAAATTCAAGATTGAACTTCCCAGAAGTTGAGAAAAACAACCATTCTCAAATTTCCTACCTATAATTTCTCAAAAAATCAGGAAAAAAAATCTTCAGGACGATGCGTCATAGAAGTGGAGGAAAGAACTTCTCTCAAGTTCAGAAAATAACTTCCCAGAGGTTCCGGAAAAAAACTTCTCGAAAGGTTAGTTGGAACTTCTCAGAAGTGTTAGGCAGCTTTTCCAAAGCTCAGAGGAGAGCATTTTCACATTTCAGAATAAGAATTTCTCACAAT
Organism: Aedes japonicus; assembly: GCA_034211315.2. Classification (NCBI taxonomy): domain Eukaryota; kingdom Metazoa; phylum Arthropoda; class Insecta; order Diptera; family Culicidae; genus Aedes; species Aedes japonicus. Next base: position 15,776 of record JASCZW010018100.1, read on the forward strand.
TCTTTAGAGAGATAAGAATGAAACTTTCCAGGAGAATTGGAGATACTTCCTTCTAACTTGAGCACAAACTTTCCAATTGTTCCGGAACAAACTTTCCCAAAGTTCTGGAGAAAAGTTCCCAAATGTTCAGAAGAGGACTTCTCAGAAGTCCAGGAAGAAACTTCAAACAAATTTATAGGAATTTTACTAAAAATTATGGTGACGGCTTTCCTAAAGTTTCAATAAAATTTTCCTAGCAGGTCCGGATGGGACCAATC